>JAGTTD010000014.1:28895210-29192710 GCA_018398585.1 Simmondsia chinensis | reverse complement strand
GTAGCGAACCATTGCCATAGATAATTGTGTGATATGTTTATATTTTTGTTACAAAAACCGTTACTATAGATATCCTTACGCAGTGGTTTTTTAGTCTCTCAAAACCATTGCAAAATTGTTGCGTAAAGTTCACGTTGGCAACGATTTTAGAACCGTTGCCAACGAACTGTTGCCATAAGCCTAATTAGTAGTAGTGGAGTTGAGTAACATTGAAATAATTATATAGATAGATTACTTAAATTTATCAAGTTTGGAGTGTGAAGGATTTTAGAAGTCAAGAATTTCGAGGGTTTGTCCATCCTAAATTTCCTACTCATGTGTGCCGCCTACGCAAGGCCTTATATGGACTTAAACAAGCCCCTAGAGATTGGTTTCATAGGTTTAATTGGTTCCTTTATAGTATCGGGTTCTATTATAGCAAGGTTGATCCTTCTCTTTTTATTCACCGCTCTTCCACTAACATTGTTTGCCTCTTATTATATGTTGATGAACATCATACTTACAGGCTCTAACCCTACACTTTTACAATGTCTCACTGACTCCATCTCTACACAGTTTGCTGTAAAAGACCTCGGTCCACTTCACTACTTTCTTGGCATTGTGGCCAAGCACACTCGACATGATCTTTTTCTTACACAACATAAATATACTCTAGACCTTCTTCACAAGCATGACACGCTTGAGGCCAAACCTATACAAATCCCCCTCCCTGTCCGAGTTCAACCATCTCTAAATGATAGTGATTATTACTTGCAAATCCGACCGAATATCGGAGTGCGGTGGGTGCCCTTCAATATTTTACCATGACTCATCCTGACATCTGTTATGCTGTAAACCATGTGTCTCAGTTTATGCATACTCCTAGGACTTATCATTAGAAGATGGCGAAATGTATCCTTTGCTACCTCAATCACTCACCTAACCATGGCCTCACCATCACACCGGGTTCTTATATGACCATTACTGCTTATGCTGATGTAGACTAGGTGGGTGTCCTGATATACATCACTCCACCACTGGATTTGCACTGTTCCTCAAACCGAACCTCATTTCGTGGCATGCCAAAAAGCAATCGACCGTAGCCAAGTCCACCGCAGAGTCTGAGTATCGAGCAGTGACCGAGATGGTTGCTGAGTATGACTGGATTCGCTATCTCATGCATGACTTAGGTCTTCTTCATTCTGGACTAGTTCAGATCTACTATAATAATGTCTCTGCCACATACCTTGCTACTAACCCTATCTCTAATCATCTAAGTAAACATGTTGATGTTGACTTTCATTATGTTTGTGAAGAGGTGATTAAGGGTGACATGCAGGTTCGATTTACTCCTACTACCAAACTGGTTGCTAACATCTTCACCAAGGCATTGGCCATAGATCGCTTCCGCTCCCATAAAGCCAATTTGTACGTTGGTTCCCCTCGTACAGATTTTGGGGGGGGGGGGGGGGGGGGGGGGGGTGTGGTTGCATATCAGTATACTCTCCTAGATTTGATGTTATATTGTACTTACTTTCTTATGTATTCATCTCTAGTCTAGGCTCAATGTATCCAAGGGTACTTATATAATTTCTACAGTTCTTTCCTCTATTTAATGATTGCTTAACAATCCTATTGGGTATGCTTCATAAACCTACTCTCTCACAAATAGGTTCTTTGTTTTATATTAAGGGCATGTTTCGTATGGGGTTAAAAAGGGGGGTAATTTTTAATGATGCAATTGTTAATGGGATAACCATTATGCATGTTTATTATATTTTATATTTAGAATATTTTTAAATATATAAATATTATAATAATATTTAAAATATTTTGTATAGTTTTCAAATATTAAATATTTTTAAAATATTTTATTAAATATTTAAATAATTTTTTAAATATATAAAATATATTTTTAGTATATCAAGATTTTTCAATTAATAAAGAAGTTAAATTTTTTTTTTTTTTTATCCCTTCCCTCATTATGAATGTTGCACTGGGGGGAGTAGTGCAAAGGTTTTAACCCCATTTGGGGGTAAACATTTTCATGGGTTAACCATTAATGGTAAACCAAACTGAGTTAAAAGGAGTATAATGGTTACCCCTGTAATCATTAACCCTTGTTAACCCATACTAAACATGCCCTAAATATGTTGCAATAAACACAAAAATTAATTTTGTTTTATGTGGAGTAATTTTATAGCAAATTTAATCGACATTAGTTTTTTCAGTGAAATGACCATAACTCGTTATTTACTTTTTAACATTTAATTTTATTTCTAAATTGTCTACCTTTTCTTGAATGACTAAACCTTATTAATAGAAAAAATAATTATTTATTTTACTGCATCATAAATATTAGTTTTTATAGTCAAATAATCATAATTATATTGTTGCAACCTAAAAATTAAATTTACGGCTTAATATATAAAAATGGCATAGTAAATGCCTATTTTTTTTCTTCTCATTTATTAGTGCAATAAATATTGAGTGATCTAGTCGGAATTTATTTTATTATAAGATATTTATATTATTGTTAATTGCCTTTTAAAATAATTTATATAAGTATAATCATACACTTAGTTAAATACGTATCTAGTGCCTCAAGGGATCCCACCTAAGCAAGGTCTGAGGGGCAGATGTACGCAGCCTTTCTCCTTCAGGGTATTACCCCTGAAGAGAGGCTATTTTCGAGTACCCATAACCTGAGGGTGAGGACTTTCCAAGAGGTCACCCATCCTAATACTGCATTATAGTGAAAAAATGGAGAAGGAAGCCGAATTGTAGCTGGCGAATTCATTTTTCTGTTATCGGGTTTTTGGCAGGAAGAAGAGTGGTCATGCGTGAGGCACATGCAAGCTGGGTAGTTATAAGCATGTGTTGGGCACATGCCTCAGCCCAATTACAGATTGTGCAGATATTTTTCGGTTGTTTAATTGGATTGCGTCTCATTTTCAATTATGTTTAGCAATTTATATTTTTATTTATGTACTATAAATAGTTAATGGAGTGTAAATTTAGGGTTATCAAAAGAGTAATATGCTTCCTTCTTTTCTAATCTCTCTAATTCTCTTCTCCCTCATACTCTATTTCATAGTTACTTGGTTGAGGAATTGGGAATTTGGCTCCTGGAAACATTGGTATCAGAGCTTGATTCTTGGATTTGTGGGTGTAATTGGTGATCAATATGGCAGAAGGCACAAGGTCTGCTACTGAGATCCGTAGGGTGGAAGAATTGCTATCTGCTCGGATTCGATCCACTAAAGAATCGGTAGGAGAATTAAGGCTTGAGCTACGATCATCGGTAGCTGGAATGCAGACTTCAGTAGACAAGTTGAGGAATAAGTTTCGTGAGTTCAAGGATCTGATCACCGGCATGTCATTGCATCAGGGCAGACCGGCTCACAGGGGAATTCATTTGGATGGAGGGCCAAATCCTAGTGCTGCTCGAGGCTACAATAGAGAAGCTGCCATGGACACTGGAAATGGTAATCGATCTTATGCTGCTAGACTAAGTAGAATGGACTTCCCATTATTTGAAGGGGATGACGTAAATGGTTGGTTGTTTATGTATGACCAATTGTTCTTGATTGATAACACCCCAGAAGCAGATAAGATTAGATTAACTTTGATCCATTTAAGGGGTGTAGCCCTTTAGTGGCATCAGAAGTATTTGAGAACTAGGGAAGACATTACGGGAGTATCTTGGGTAGAATATTCCAATTCCATTAAGGGAAGGTTTCATAGTACATATGAGGATTCTATGTCTTAATTGATGAACTTAAAGTAAGATGGGTTAGTTAAGGATTATTTGGAAAATTTTGATACGATTTCTATTAGAGCTGACTGGACCAAAGCTCAATTGATTAGCTGCTTTCTTACTGGGCTAAGGGATGATCTGGAAATAGAGGTTTAATCCAGAAAACCAGCAACTTTACATCATAAAGTGTGTCTGGCCAAGTTTGCAAAGGCTAAGGTAGAGGCCTTAGCCAAACAGCTACGATCCAAGGCTCCTCTTCTTCCTACACCTAATATACCTATACTCCCTCCAAACACTTACAGACCTGTTCTACACTGGTCCAATTATCCAACCCAAAATGCCTTACCCCCAAGGGACTGCTATTTCTATGATGAGAAGTTCAAAGCTGGTCATAGATGTAAGAATAGGGGACCCCAGCCCTTTGTGGTTGAGGTAGATTGAGAAGAGCTGGAAGGTGAGGAAATAGTATATGACACCAATGGAGAAAATTCCAGTGAAGACACAGCCCATATTTCCCTTCACGCCTTGGCTAGAGCTCCCAACTTTCAGACATTGCGAGTCACAGGGTCTATCAGAAGGAAGCCTATTCACATACTGAAGGATTCAGGCTCTACTCATGATTTTATTGATCTGGAGTTAGACCACAGGTTGGAATGTCGTGCTAGTGCAGTACCTGCAGTATTAATAGTGGTAGCAGATGGAAGCAAACTGAGTTGCACTTCACAATGTAAGGACCTCAATTGGAAGATGCAGGGTGTGATTACTGCTCCAATTTCTTGTTAATTCCCTTGGGAGGATGTGGTATGGTGCTAGGGATAGAGTGGCTGTTAACCCTTGGAGATATCAAGTACAAATCAGAGAGCTCACAATGGCCTATACCAAAGAAGGAAAGACTAGAATTCTGCGAGGAGAAGGAGCAAATGTCTGTAAAACAGTAGGAGCCAAGGCCATTACAAGAGCCTTGGTTGGCTCACCTGTTGATGCCCTATTACAAGTGAGAACTGAAGAGGCTATTGTGAGGGAAGTGGAGCTGCTGAGGTTGGGACTGTACCCAGAAACACAACAGCAGGCACCTGTTCCAAGGACTATTACTGATCTCCTATCACAGTATGCATCAGTTTTCAAAGAACCCTAGTTGCTTCCCCCTAGCAGAGCTCTCTTTGATCATATGGTACATTTGAAGGAAGGCACTCAGCCCATAAGCAAAAGGCCTTACAGGTACCCGGCGCTTCAGACTGATGTTATGGAAGAAATGACTCAAGAGCTGCTCAAGAAGCGGTACATACAGCAAAGTACCAGCCCTTTTACTGCAGCAGTGGTCTTAGTTAGAAAGAAGGATGGGGGTTAGAGGATGTGTGTGGATTACAAGGACCTTAACTAAGCCACCATCAAGGATAAATTCCTTATACCCTTGGACGAGGAGTTACTTAATGAGCTGGGTCAGGCTAAACTCTTCACCAAAATTTATCTCAAATCTGGGTATTACCAGATCAAGATGCATAGGGATGATGTGAAGAAAACGGCCTTCAAAACTCATTTGGGCATTTCAAATTCCTCGTAATGCCCGTTGGTCTCACTAATGGCCCTTCAACATTCCAAGCTCTCATGAATTTGACTTTGCCCCTTACCTCCAAAAATTTGCATTGGCGTTCTACGATGATATCTTAGTGTACAACCCTCATCTGGAGGCTCATGTAAAGCACCTAAAACTTGTCATCACGAAATTGCAGTAGCATCAACTATATGCCAAGGGAAGTAAATGTTCTTTTGTAGCACAGCCGATAGAATGTCTTGGCCATATTATTATTGATGGAGGGGTTGCTACCGATATAAAGAAGTTAGAGATAGTAAGAAATTGGCCTAGTCCTACAACCCTTAAGCAACTCAGGGGATTGTTGGGGCTCCATGGATATTATCGGAGGTTCATTCAAAGATATAGGGTCACAGCCAAGCCTCTCACTAAATTGACTGGCAAGGACAAGCGGGTATGGAATGAAAGGGCTCAACAAGCCTTCGAAGAGTTAAAGGCTGCATTGATGTCAGCTCCCATCTTGGCTTGACCAGACTTCACCAAGCCATTTGTAATTGAGTCTGATGCGTGCAACACTGGGCTTGGAGCTGTACTGACACAGAGTGGACATCTATTAGCCTACATGAGCAAGCCATAAGTGCTAGGCAGCAATACCTCCTGAGCAATACCTTTGCCATCAAAACCGATCAGAAATCTCTTAAGTACTTGCTGGAGCAGAAGTTACACACCCATTTTCAAAAATTATGGCTAGCTAAGCTGATGGGGTTTTGCTATGTAATTGATTATAAGAAGGGCAAGTAAAATGAGGGGCAGATGCTCTCTCACAGATCTCGGGACAGAGAGTTACATGTATGTTACTCTCCTCAGTTGATAGCACTCTGTACACAAAGATTTAGTTCTCATGGCAGACATATGATGATCTCCAATAGCTCATAATTCAGCTCAATGACAATCCTCAAACACATCCTCACTACAGCTGGAAAAACGGTCAGTTGAGAAGAAAGGGGAAGCTGGTCATTGGTAAGGATGAGTCCTTGCAGTTGAAGATCCTTCAATGGCTCCACTCCTCACCAAGTGGAGGTCACTCAGGATGAGACGCGACATTGCAGAGGATTAAATCGTTGTTCTATTGGAAGGGATTATACCCATCTGTTGTAGATTTCATCAGGAAGTGCCTTGTTTGTCAAGCTTGCAAATCTGAAACCGTGACTTCCCCGGGATTGGTGCAGCCCTTACCAGTCCCTGAGATGGTTTGGACAGACATATCTATGGACTTCTTAGTGGCGGTAGATCGCTTGAGTAAGGCTGCTCACATGTTTGTCTTTAACTCATCCATCCTCAGCATTGTCAGTAGCACAAGTGTACGTGGATCATATCAGCAAGCTTCATGGAATGCCCAGTTCCATAATCAGTGACAGGTAGACTGTGTTTCAAAGTGACTTCTAGCAGGCATTGTTTGCTATTCAGGGAGAAGAGCTCCATTTGTCCACAACTTATCATCCACAAATAGATGGACAGACTGAAATAGTTAACAAGGGAGTAGAGACATACTTGAGATGTATGTGCAGCACTCAGCCCCATCAGTGGTCCAAATGGCTTCTATTGGCAGAATGGTGGTATAACACCACAAGGCATTCAGCCCCTCAAAAAACACCATATGAAGTGGTGTATGGACAACCACCACCTCTTTATATCCCTTACATACCAAGAGAGACATGGGTAGAGGCTGTTGCTAGGAGTTTGCAACAAAGAGAACATGTGATCACTGCCATTAAGTATCACTTAGCTTGGGCACAAAACAAGATGAAGTAGTTGGCTGATAGAAGGTGCTCTGATAGAAGCTTCACTGCTAGAAACTGGGTCTACTTGAAGCTCCTATCCTACAGGCAAATATATGTTGCCCATAGGGGCAACCAGAAGCTCGCTCCAAAATACTTTGTCCCCTTTTTAGTGTTGGCTGCTATGGGCAAGGTGGCATATAAGCTGGAATTGCCGGATTCTGCTAGAACCCACAATGTGTTCCACGTTTATTGGCTCAAGGTTCACCGAGATCCACTGCCCACCTCCATTACAGCTATCCTAGGTGATTTGAACAGGGCACTCCTCAAAGAACCAAAAGAGATTTTAGAGTCGAGAATGGTGAATCGCAATAATAGAGCAGCCACCGAATTCTTGGTGAAGTGGAGGGGCTTCCCTCGAGAAGATGCAACCTGGGAATTCCTTTACAACCTCAAATTGAAGTATCCAAAGTTTCACCCTTGATGGCAAGGGTAAATTTAAGGGGGGAAGGTGCTGTCACAGTGAAAAAATGGAGAAGGAAGCAGAATTATAGCTGGCAGATTCATTTTTCTGTTATCGGGTTTTTCGCAGGAAGAGAAGTTGTCACGTGCGAGGCACATGCAAGCTGGGTAGTTATAAGCACATGCTGGGCACGTGTCTTAGCCTAATTAGGAATTTTACAGATACTTTTCAATTGTTTAACTAAATTGCAACTCATTTTTAATTATGTTTTGCAATTTATAATTTTATTTCTATACTAGGAACATAAGAACATACCCAGTGCCTCAAGGGCTCCCGCCTACGCAGGGTTGGGGGGGGGGGGGGGGGGGGGGGGCGGATATACGCAGCCTTCCCCTCCAGGGTGTTAACATGAAGAGAGGTTGTTTCCCAGTGCCCACAACCTGTGGATGAGGACTTCCCAGGAGATCACCCATCCTGGCACTACTGTTGCCCAAGCACGCTTAACTTCAGAGTTCTCATAGGATCCGGTGATGGCGTGTTGGTGCCCTCTTTGGTGTTATATATAGTTAACGGAGTGTAAATTTAGGGTTATCAAAAGAGTATATACTTCCGTCTTTTCTAATCTCTTGAATTCTCTTCTCCCTCATACTCTATACTTTATCGCGCAGTTGTTGCCTCTTGAAAACTCTGGAATTGATATTTGGAGCAATTCCACAACATCCCCCAATGGTTACAATTTGTCCCACTAATATTTGTGCTCTAAATAAACCCAAAAAAAAAAAAATTTTGCCACTACTTGGCAGTTATTGGATGCATGGAAGAAGTGGGGGTTTCACCATTATTATTTGTCTTTATATTTGAACCACGTAAAAAGTACAGAAAAATTATACTTTCTAAACACATTTGGGTTTTAAATTTTTAAGGACATTAAGAATGGATGGACAAATACAAGAGAGACAAAGAGAGTGAAATCGAAGTGTTGAACAAAGCGAAACTTTTACATTATGATATCAATGAAGAAAAGCGAACCAAAAGAATCGGACAAAGCTTGGCATGTCTTCACTCAAGATAAGTTTTCTTCATATTCATGTCTATTATTTTGTTTACTGCAATTATCTATAGTACACAATTTATTACTAGATATTATACAAAATTATTCGTATTATTTGATATGTCTACATTACTAACAAATCTTTTACTGACATATATAGTTCAAAAATACTTACTTCAAAAATACAATCCATTCAATTGTATGACCCAACCAATTAGAAAAATAAAAAGCTACAAGAAATTGTAAAGTTCAACATTAAATAAAACTAACATTTTTTAATATAAATGTCTTTTATATGTACATAGTAGATCCTAAATGAAAAAATACATACATGTATAAAATTCTCATAGTAGATCCTAAATGAAAAAATACATACACATATAAAATTCCCATACTCTGTGCAAGCAGGAGCCCTTGAGGCACTATGAATGTTGTTGTACGTACACATATACAACATGAAGAAATTTTGAACCATTTAATTTGAAAATTTTAAATTGTTTTTTTAATAAAAATGTCTTCGAGCTGTATACAATGGATCCTAAATGAATACAAACACAAACATGTAAAACATGAAAAAAAAATAGGAACCATTTAATTTGAATAATATAAATTATTTTTAATAAAAATATTTTTTAGATGTACATAATAGATCTCAAATGGAAAAATACATAAAATATAGAACATGAAAAAAATTTTGACCCATTTAATTTAAAAAATAAAAAGTATTTTTTAAAAAAAATTCAAAACCAATAGCTAAAATTCTAATGTTAAACACGCGACAGTAAATTACCCTTATATAATATTTTTTAGATGTTTCACTAAAGCGTACTTTATTATTATTTCATTATTAAAAAGAAAAATCATATTTCCATTGCAACATAGTTGCAAGATGCAATTATGTGTTACAAAAGTAAAAATGTATGAATAAAATTAAGCAGATAACACCCATCAAATATATCAATAATGAAATATAATCACAAAAAAAAAAAAAATGACTAGACAAACATTAAAAAAAAAAAATTACAAATAGATCACAAAAGGCCAAGTATGCTTTCAACCTATTGAATGTCAAATGAGATTACCTGATGTAAGATGGCATAAGAATATATATAATACATTTGATGTTTAATTTTGATATATTATATAAAATGATAGAAGCACTTGCTTTTTGGCAAAAATATTATTGTTGTATGTATTTTTTCATTTAAAATCTATTTTTTAATCTAAAACACAATTACATTCAAAAATTACGATGCATATGTTTCAAACTTTATTTTTGCTACTTTGAGATACAAAAATAAATAAATGAATCTTTTTATATATTATTGTAAAATCTCTCTCTCCTCAGAATTTCTCAAATCCTAAATGCTCAAATTCTAAAGCTCCACCAAATCTCCCAGCTCTTAAAGGCCCTCAAACCCTAAATGAAAGGTTATGTATATTAAAAAAAAGGCATACATACATATATATATATATATATATATGTTATGAAAGAACATGACTTTTAATAAATATGTATATCTCTTTGATATATATTTTAGTAAAGAGGCATGGCTTTTAATGAAAAGACATGACTATTAGCGAAAGGACATGATCTTTGATGTTAGGATGAAAGACACTCATTCCCCTGTATAAATAAGAGTTTGGTTCTCTTTCTACCACAACATATAAACTAAACACATAAGCATGAAAGATAATTAAATGTACAATACTCTATTTTATATCGTACATTAAAGAAAATACTTACGACGAAAATTAGATTTCTTTGTTGTGCATACTGAGCGGTCAATCAAGGATTGCTATTAATTAAGGTATATTCTTAATCTTTTTTTGGTGACGAGGGATTGAGTTGCCCCAACCAACCCCGGCCCACGAGAACAGCCCACAAGCCCTCATGAGCAGGTAAGTCATGAGTATATCCTCAGCGAGAATCAAACTGCTGACCCCTGGGCGATGACCGCATGGGTAGGAGACGCCGCCAACTGAGACACCCTTATGATGGGCGTATATTCTTAATCCTTAATGTGTGAAAATCATAAAGTTCAAGATCCATACGAATTGTTATTTTATGCACTAATATTTTATAGAAAATTAATTATTTAAAATACAAACGCATCCGTGCATCACACGGGATAACACTCGTACAATCTTGAAGTACTAAAATATAATTTACTATCTTGTTATAATATGCCTTTGTTATATGATTTAACCATTCAAAAAAAAAGTTATATAATTTAAAATTGAAAATCCATAGTAAGCTGAAAGTTTTATTAACAAAATTCTGATTAAAAAAAAAAGTTTTATTAAGAAAAGAATTATTCTACTCAATAGTACATTATAATACAAAAATAACAACTCAGTATTTTAAAAAGATTCCCGTCAAAACTGGCTATGATCGATAGTATTTCTATATTGACAAAAATATTTATTTTGTTTCATTCTAGATATAATCCTTGAAAATAATGCCCATACCATATGTCTTTGCTTTTTCATCAAGGATGCAGTAAATGTGATCAATTTATGCATCTAATTATTTTGAGTACTGTTACAATAAATCACAATTATAAAAATAATATTAAATTGCTATATTTTTCTTTTTATTAGCTAATGCCTCTACTACAACAACAACAGATCCAGTGCCTTCAAGGCTCCTATATAAGCGGGGTCTGGGAGGAGTGGATATACGCAGCCTTACCCATTTAGTATGCAACCCTACTGAAAGGCTGTTTCCAAGGACTTCCAACCTTATAGGGTTGACAACACAAGGACTTCCAAGGAGGTCACACATCCTGTTATTACTCTTGCCTAAGCACGCTTAATTTTCGAGTTCTAATGGGATCCGGTGCCTTGGTGCTTGGTAGATGAACCCTTATTGTGTTTACTATAGTTTTAAAATCTAACTACTTGAGTTTGCTATTTCAATTTATAATTTGGTGTTTCGTGAGTGGTCTTAACAACTGAATGTTTCAGTTGTTATGAAGACCCTAATAATTAATATAAAATTAAGCATGTATCAATTTGTGAGGTTTTTCTAACAAGTACCTATATATAATATACAACAACAACAACATGGTGCCTCCAAGTGCTCCCGCAAAAGCAGGGTCTAGGGGAGTAGGTGTACGCAGTTTTCCTCCTTCTGGGAGCTACCTTGAAGGGAGACTATTTCTGATGACCCCAAACTTGAGAAGTTGGTCCGTAGCATAAAGCATGGTGGCCTGGCAATAAGAGAATAATATATTTGGTAAAAAAAAAAATTTTTTTAACATTTTGGTAAAAATTTGATAACTTACAAAAGAATAATAAATCTAAATCTTACTTTTTATAGTTCAATAATTTTATAAAATATTATTAAATATATAAATTAGATATATGTTATATGTTTGAGTGATAAATAAAAGATGGTCAGGTCAACTTAGAGGTGCCTGACTTACTGGGATAAAGCCAATGTTTGCCTACTTTGGTCCCCCGCTAAATTACACAAATAGAACAAATGATTCATGTTCAAATCTGTGATACATGTTTGGTGTGCTCTATTTGTGTGGTCATAAATGAGTCGGGTTGAGTTTAAACTAGTCAGTCTCAATAGATATTTAGTTTATCGGAATTTCGCTTAGTTTGAAGCTTACTGAAGCTCCGTTTGTTTAGGGGAAAACAACATTCTAGGAAGTGGTTTTTCCCTTTTCCATTGTTTGGCACGCCTTTTGCTTACGGAAAATATTTTCCCTCAAATGAGGGAAAATGAAAGACTGAGGAGCTTACATAGAGTAGAGGCCATCTCGTATATTTATAGAATTATAAATGGACCATACATGACATACAAGGAAGGCCCAATAAGCTCAATACATATAATACTCAACACCTATACACTATAGTCTAACATTCCTCCTCAACCAAAGCAAGAGGTAACCCAATGTGAAGGTTGGAATTGAAAAGCAGAAAAAGGTGTCGTGAAAAACTCTTAGTGCAGATATCTGCAATTTGTTGAGATGAAGGCACATGAAGAACTCGAACAAGACCCATTTGAACACGGTCTCTTACAAAATGGATGTCAATCTCGATATGTTTCATGTGAACATGCAGGACAGGATTAGTGGCCAAGTACATAGCAGAGATATTGTCACAATAGACCATAGTAGCTCGAGAAAGAGGAAGACTGAGCTCACTAAGGAGGGAACGGTGCCAACAATATTCTGAGATGGCATTGGCAACTGCAGGATATTCGACCTCAGCATTGGAGCAGGAGAGTGTGGGCTGTCGTTTGGAGGACTAGGAGATAATGTTACCCCGGAAAGACAGAGAAGTCAGATGTAGAACTGCGAGTATCAGGGCATCTAGTCCAATCAGCATCGGAGTATGCCACGAGTTGGTCCAAACGAGTAGGGGAAATAGTTAGTCCTTGATCAATTATGCCCTTGATATACCGAAGAATGCATTTAACAGCCATCCAATGGGATGAGTGTGCAGCATGCATTAATAGACACACGTATTGCACTGCATAAGAAATGTTAGGACGAGTAAAGGTGAGATATTGAAGGGCAGCAACAATGGACCTATACAAGGTGGGATTGGGTATGGGCTCGCCATCCTCGGTGGAAAGTTTTGATTTGGAATCTATGGGTGTGGAAACGAGCTTGCCAGAAAGCATGTTGGTCCTGTCAATAGGTCATGAGCATCCTTGGATTGAGACAAGAAGAGACCTATAGATAAGTGAGACACTGAAATGTCGAGAAAGTAATTAAGGCATGCCAAGTTTGTCATGTCAAACTCAAACCGAAGAGACTAAATCAGGGCTTGAAGAACCACGTCAGAGGAGGCAATAAGAACTATATCATTAACATAAACTAATAATGTAGCCATTTCATGTCCTCGACGTAAGACAAATAAGGAGGAATCAGACTTACATCTACGGAATCCCAACCGATGCAGGATGGTAGCAAAGCGGGTGTACCAAGCACGAGGCACCTACTTGAGACCATAAAGGGACTTGTTAAGCTTATAAACATTATCAGAAATTGTGAACTAATGAAACCCAATGGTTGCTTCATATAAACATCTTCATTAAGGGTGCCATTAGAAATGCATTTTTGACACCAAGCTGATGAATGGGCCAACGTCGAGAAGTGGCAATAGTCAAGACAATACGAATAGTAGTAGGTTTAACAACAGGACTAAAGGTTTCACCATAGTCTATGCCGCACCTCTGCGTGAATCCCTGAGCAATTAATAGAGCTTTATATCATTCAACTTGACCAGTAGATGTCTGCTTTATGCGATAAACCCACTTAGAACCAACAATGTTACCATGAGAGGGTGAAGGAACGCGATCCCGTGTCTTATTACGAATAAGAGCATTAAATTCATCGAGCATTGCATTCTTCCAATTGTCATCAATAAGAGCCTGCTTGTATGAAAAAAGAACCTCGGGCAACAAATTATGAGCAAGCATAGAAGGTTTAAGAAAAGGTTTCACAATACCAGCTCGAGCACGAGTGACCATGGGAGCCGAACGGAGTGATCGGAGGCAGGCCCGGTGCTGCTGCAGGGGAGGTGGGAGCCGCGGCAGGAACCGACAGTGGGGTCGGTGCTGCGGGTGCAGCAGGGGCACTGGCCAGTGGAGGTAGTGGGGGGATGCCAATGAAGAGAGATGATGCAAGCGGCGGGAAAAAACTTGGAAAAGGCAGTCCTTTGTAGCTTGAGAGAAAGTACCCAACCGTGCAAAAGGAAAGTCTGCTTCATCAAAACCAACATGCCTCAAGATAATGACTTTGTTAGTGGAGAAATTCAAACATTTATGACCTTAATGACTCAGTGGATATCCCAAGAGAACACACAAGGTAGAGCGCGGAGCAAGCTTATGTGGAGTAGTTGCACTCAAATTTGGATAAAAGGCACTGCCGAAAACCCGAAGGTGATCGTAATTAACTTTCTTTCTATATAAGTGCTGATATGGGATCTTTTTCTAAATGGAGGTGGAGGGTAATAAGTTTATTATATGAGTTGCAACAGAAACTGCTTCAACCCAATACTCTAAAGGCATGTAGGCTTGGAAAAGGAGTGAATGCATCATGTTACCAATGGTCCGGTGCATGCGTTCAGTCTTCTCATTTTGTTGGGAGGTATGAGGACAAGAGACTCAATTGAGAATACCCCGTTCCAGAAAAAGGCAATTAAAGTCACGATTGATGTACTCAGTACTACTATCACACTGAAAATATTTGATTTCCACACCAAATTGATTTAACACGAGATCACAAAACTGGACAAACAAGTCAAAAACCTTAGATTTGGCACGCGTAGGGTAAATTTACACAAAATGAGAGTAATCATCCAAAAATAATAAATAATACTTAAAATCACTGAAACTAATAACGGGTTGTGTCCATATATCGAAATGAACAATATCACAGGGACGCATAGTATTGGTAATAGACTTTTTAAAAAGTAAACGACTATGCTTACCTAGTTGGCAAGCATGACACAAACTAGACTCTGAAGAACTAGAACAAGAAACAAACATTTGCTTAACTAAAGTAGAAAAAAATGGCTCTCCTGGATGGCCCAAGCGACTGTGCCAAAGAGAAGAGGAGACGCGAGACGTAACGAATGATGTATTGACGGAGGATGATCCCGGTACAGTAAAGAGAGGCCTCGGATTGACATAGCGGATGATGGTGGACTTCGATTTAGGATCCTTGACAGAAAAACCAAAACTATCAAATTCAAGAAGACAATTATTATTTGAACAAAATTGACGGACGGAAAATAAATTTTTAGAGAGACCAAGAACGAATAGAACTTTATTTAAGACAAAATGACCTGCAGGAGTAGAAATAAAACATGACCCAATACCAGCAATAGAAAGAGACGCGCCATTATCCTCTAAAATTTTGTCAGAACCAGTATAGGGAGACAAGGATGTTAGGATACCTGGGTTATTTATCACGTGGGAGGAAGCCCCACTATCCGTGACCCAAGATGAGTCAAGAATAGGGGTGGAATACGACTGTGAGAGGAATTCACTCACATCAAAACCTGGGTAAAAACTATAGCTAGTAGCATAAGCATTATTTGCAGGATGAAACTGTGGATAAGAAGGTATGTTACCACCCAGAGAGCAAAGGCAAACTGAGGAGGTCGATATGGCATGTAAAAAGGAGGCATAGGCCGCGGCATCCCTCTGTAATTCGGACCTCACATGTTCTGCATCCATAAATTTCCATAACCATGACCATGGCCAGTACCTCGAACCTCAAGGCCCCGGCCTTTGCCACGAACATTACCAAACTGATTACTATAACTGGGCGTATGCGATGTCTAATTATGGGGAAGCACAACCGGCTGCTCCGGGGCAGCAGCTTACGGCTACTGCTGCGAGGGCACCACACCAGCCATGGGTGGCGCCTAGTGCACCTCGGTAATGCAATGCATTTTTTACGCGGTTCAAATATAAAGACAAATAATAATGGTGAAACCCCCACTTCTTCCATGCCTCCAATAACTGCCAAGTAGTGGCAAATTTATTTATTTTTTTAACTTTACATAATATTCTCGTATTGATGCACTGAGAAACCTTAAATACTATAAAGTGCGTTTGATTTATAAAATATAATCATGTAAAAATTATATTTATATTCGTATTTTATTTATTATTTATGACAAATCTTTAATTTTTTGATTTTAGATCGCATGAACTACTTATACAGATGAGATTATTACATCGCTTCCAACCATATGCCATGGTCGGCATATTTGGCGCAGTGCAGTGCCACTCATCTGTTTTGACATCATTGAGTGGCATTTTCTGGATCGTGTGATGCGTCAGTTTGGGATGCAACAACGTGTCCTAATGAATTCCAGTCCTTTCATTGATTTACATGCTCTTGATTGACGCGGTAAACATAGGGTCGATTGAGCGAGACATCATGAGGTGTATCTATCGATGTGGGGTAGACGACCGGAGTACGTAGCATTCTCTCCTCTTCTCACTGCCCCTCTCCCCAATGATGACCTATACATGTCATGGTACCAACGCATCACATTGTTGAGAATAACCCCTCCTGCCAAACATCCATGAGATGGCTATCTTCCAATTCAGTCAAATGAAGACTTGTTTGTAAGTAGTTTTACCTTATTCTTATAAATTTGAAAATTAATATTAGAAACCTATTGTAATATTTATTTTTCTATTGAACGGGCAACGACTTTGGCTCGGGTAGTCAATTTGAGTATAGGGATTGTTCAAAATCGGGAGTTCACTAAAACGCAAGCTCAAATGAACGTGCTCACTATAGACGAGATGAGGAAATCTGCACTTCAATGCCTACAACGTTTAGGACTAACTTATCTGCTCCAAGTGCCTTCTTGTGATACCTTTTCCTCAAATCCTACAACTTCCACTTACGATGTTAGACCCACGTTGAGAGGGACATGAGATCAACACGACAAGGATCAT
This sequence comes from Simmondsia chinensis, assembly GCA_018398585.1. NCBI lineage: Eukaryota > Viridiplantae > Streptophyta > Magnoliopsida > Caryophyllales > Simmondsiaceae > Simmondsia > Simmondsia chinensis. The sequence goes on along the minus strand of JAGTTD010000014.1, from coordinate 29,175,696 downwards.
CAACAATTTCAGGATGCGCCTTCTGAAAATGTTGATGAAGATCTTATTCATGAAGAAAATGCTATCCCTGAAGAAGATATTTCGTGATAACATCCTATACATGAAGATATGGGTAGGAGTAGAGCTAGTGGTAGGGAGAGGGGTAGAGATAAAGGCAAGAACAGAGGAAGAGATAGAGGCGTGGGCAACAAACAAAGACGTCCATTTTTACCTTAAATTTGATATTTATGTAATTTTAGTTTTAATGTCATATTTGTATATTGTATGTATACATTTATTAGAATAAAAGTTTTTCTTTTTGCACGATTTAAATGTGTGATAGTTTCTACTCATAAACTACTGTATTGATATTGCGTAATTGTTTGTGTCAATTGTTGCTGTAGATATACTATAATTGGGCAAAGGACAACAATAAAATTTTGTCTTATATTAAGAGGTTGAAAAATGCAAGAATTGCATGAAAATAGGACAATTCAAGTTTTTTTGTCAAATATTATACAGAACAACATGAACTGGGAAGTGGACCATATGAAAGCAATTATTTTTTTTCAACATTATTTTTTTATTTTTTTCATACATTATTTCCGAAACCGACTATTTAGAATGCTTGGAATTGGGGTTTGCTTAACTTTGAAAATGGTGGAGACTTCTCTATAATATAAGTAGAGACTAGTGTAACTCTATAAGATGCATGAAAGATTTTTACTTTTCAAAAAAAATTTAATATGCCATATTGATAATATTTTCATTGTTTCAAACTTAAATTATTATTTTTAGCTCTTTATTAATGTAATAATATTTTTTAAATGCTCTTTTAATGATTTTATGAAATTATTTTGGTTTAAATAATGGCTTAGTAATGGAAGGGGAAGCTGAATAGTGGATTCATGAGATTGCTTAGATTAGTAAATAGAGGGATTTGGGGTGGGGAAACTTTGTAATAATATATGTAAAGATATAGGTGTGAGGGGTCTTATACAATAATACCGGAAGTAAAAATTTATAGAAAGTACAAATTGGACTCTTGTTTTTTTGACAAGAAGTTGGCAGAATACCGAAAGTAGAAACTGCTTAACGATTTTTGACTGTTACAAATTTAGGTTCCCATGCAATGCATGGACGATGTTTGCATCTTGAAAAACTTTAAGTCAATATGACTGTTATTTGAGCAAAAAATGAAATACATTTATTGTATCAAAATATAATGTATAATAATATTTTGTTTGAATATCAAAATTTTATTTTTTTTATTTTTTTGCATTAGCTAATCTAATTTTATCGTATAGGATAAGTATTAAAATAAAAATTCTTAGTAAGATTGTTTTATGTGAATTTGTGGTATTGAAAATAATATTTTACCTAGTGTTACCCTTTGCCATGAACATAAGGTGTTTATATTTTCAAAATATAATTTATATTATAAATTTAAAATTTTTTTAAAATTTATCTTTGTTCTGTTTATACTCCTTTGTAGAGGTGACCATGGGTCGGGTTGGCCCTGGCCCCGCTGGATCGGTTTGGGCCTAGGCCTACTGTTCGGCTGGCGGCCCAGACCCCTTCTGTGTGTGCATATATATATATATACACACATAAAAATAATTACTTTGACAAAAAAATAATTATAATTTATTAATAAATGTTATAACATACAATACAATCATAATAGTGCCTTATGAAATTCTAAATTTATTTTATAAAAAAATATATTATAATTTGTTAAAAAATACAACTATAATAATATAATAATACACTATAAAATTACAAATATATTATATAAAATAAGATGTATTATAACTTATTGAAAAGAATACAATTATAACAACATAGATTAAATATACAATCATAAATAAGTTATAGAGCCTCAAAGGCACTAACTATTGGGGGCAAAGGCCGGGTCGGGCTGGACCGCACCTCTACTCCTTTGTTTCAAAGTTTAATATAATTTCTTATTAAGTTTGTACAATATATGAATAATTTTATTTTCGTTATAAAATATGTGTTATATGAGATGAAATGAAAGATTTATTTTGAATGAATATGTTTTCAGTTGTATTGTTGTACTTATATTTTGTTACTTTTTCATTATATTTAAATTTTGTCGCTATATTGTAGACATTTAGGAAAACCTATGTACCATTATTTTGTTGAGATTATTGTGCTCTACTGCAATCCATTTAGAACTATATTATGCTAGACATAATTTTATATTTATTGCATGCTTTGGTGAATTTATAAGGAAAATTCTTTTGTATTCAATGTTGTGGCAAATTTTTTCTTTTTATGGATCAAAGTTGTGGCCAATTTTGTTGTACCCTTTTTCAATATTTAAAATTAAAAGTTAACTAGGAGTTTCACGTACAATACACGGATGATATTTATATATTGAAGAATTTTTAATTTAGACGATAGTTAAATAAGGGAAATAAAATACAAGCACTATATTGAAGTATAAGATATAAATTCTCTATATAGTATATTTGGAATTTTTTTCTTTTGTTCATGGAAGTATAAGATACACATTGTCTTTATATGTTATTTCATAATAATTTTTATTTTAAATCTTAATTTTAATAAAAATAAATTATTAATAATAATTGAAGTTGCAAAATCGTAGTCATATATTGTTTATAAAGTTTTGTATTATTATAAACAAATGAGTACCAACGTTTTTAATTTGGTTGGAAGCATGGAGAAATAAAATTAAGTGTTGAAGAAATATAGGATACAACTGTTGCGGTTGTGATTCTTAAAAGATTTTGTTGTTTCTCTTCCCACAATAACAAAAAAAAAAAAAAATTGGTTATTAAAAAAAAAAAAAAAAGAACAAAATCCACAAAACCTTATCCCTATCCCGTAAAGACAACAAAAGCCCCCACAGAAGCTCTTCTAGTCATTCATATACGAATTTTTGGAAATTAATGATGCCGAGAGAGCTTTACTTAGAATAGGTTGAATTAGGGAATTAATTAATTGTAGAATTTAGAGGATAAAAGATGATAACTTTCAGCAAAATAGCATCCGAATAAGTGACACGTGGCTATCGGGACGTGAGCGCATCTCGGACCGAGATGCACCCCCGGAGGATGACTTCAGAACTCTATTTTTGACCAAGAGGAAACGAGCACATCTCGGTGACAGGACACATCCCGGAACCCAACTACAAGAAGGCCCCCGAGTATACGAGATGCGGCCACCAGGATGTAGCTGCATCTCAGGCTGAGATGGACCCCCTTCGACACTCTCACTACAGTTGAGGAGGGATGGACGCATCAGGCCAACTGGGAACATTCTGGCCCCTAGACCGTCTTGTAATAACACCTTAACGAAGCACGCACCTCGGCTCCGAAGGGGCATCTCGCCACGAGATACTGGCTCCCCTGAGGGCCGGCTAAGCAACTATCACCAGCTACCCTAATTCAGACAGACAACAGCCTAAAGCCGTGGGTACGAGAACCGGGGGTATCTCGCCTACCGTTCAATATCGGGCGAAATACACCCCCCAATAAAGTACAATTCAACGAATTCTTAAGTTAAAAAAACTCTATAAATAGGGCTCAGGACCCTAGAGAAAGCTACGTTTACTACTCTCCCTTCATAATCAGTTGAAGGACCCCCGAGTAGGGACCCCCCCCCCCCCCCGGTCCCCGTTTTTCCTTTGTTTCACTTGTACCCCATCAAAAATACTTGTAATCAAAATTGTTAATTAATAAAAATCTAATAAAAGGCTAAGGCCTGAGTTTGACCTTCCATTAAAAGAACCTGTACCAAAACAGTTGGCACCGTCTGTGGGAAATGGAAAATTTTCCCCAAAATAACTCCGCAGGATCTCCCCCCTCCCCGTGGTGGTCAGGAGATCAATATGTCACTCACAACCAGCTCCTCGAGCTCAGCACACTAATCGTGCAACTTGTCGATCGTGATCCCTCCAGCAAGAGCTCTCCACATCCACAAGGCCAGACCCAGACGAGGTCGTCGGATCCCTTGCTTCCACGAAGCACGAAAGCAAGTGAAGCTAGCATGAGAAGAAGGAAGTCGCCGCCCCCACAAGTTGAGGAACATACCAGCAAGGACTCCTCCCTCACTCGAGGCGGAGTCCAACACTAACTCGGAGGAGGCGGCGCGTGGGCCCATGGGAAGAATTCCCACCACCCATTCGCCCTTCACTCCTTGGATACTCACCGCCCCTACAGGAAAGTGAAAAAGCCAAATTTGGAGTTGTTCGATGGGACGCAAGGCCCGGACGACCACATTTCGGGATTTGCAGCACGGATGTACATACAAGACGCATTTGAGGACGTGTGGTGCAAGTGTTTTCTGGCCACCCTCAAAGGCATGGCTCAGGCCTAGTTTGCCTCTCTCCCCAGTGGGTCCATGCGAGACTTTAAGGAGCTGTCCGAGAAATTTATCTGTCACTTCCTTAGCAACAAAAGAAGAAAGAAGACTACTGCCCAGTTGATTCAACTCCAACAAGCCGACGATGAGTCCTTGAGGGCGTTTGTGCGACGATTCTCGAAAGAATTGATCAGTATCCCGTACCTAGCTTATCAAACATGCATCGCCTTCTTCATTAACGGACTCCGGAACAACAACTTCAAATTTTCCCTCGCCAAGGCTCGCCTCACGACTATGGACGCACTATGGACCAAAGACGACAAATACATCATCGCAGAAGACGTGGTGGACAAAACAGAACTGCCTAGGCGCGAGTATAGAAAATATGAGATGCATGCTCCCGGCTCTGACTCGAAGATTGAAAGAACAACGAAGGACGTGAGGAGGGTCCACAATACTGGCCCTAGGAGACCCCCAAGGCTACTCTTGGAGGTTAAGAAATCTGAAATGGGAAAAGACCAAGCTTCCGCAGGCCTTGCAGCCCGACCTGACCCGAATGCATGGTGCGAGTACCACGAAGCATCGGGGCATGACACCAAAGACATCATGTACTCCTATACCGTGTCGATGAACTTGAGAAAAAAGGCAATCTTAGAAAATTTGTGAATGTAAGAAAACGCAAGCCCGAAACTTTTAGACCACTATGTGAAGGACCAGATCACATGGCTCACACGCTATGGCATGTGATTGCAGCCATAAAACAAAAGCAGGAGGACACGAGCCTCGGTACTACGGGGAGAGGAGGAGGCAAATTTAGGAAGACTCGACCCTTGACTTTCACGCAAGATGATCTTGAAAACATTAAAACCTCACACGAAGATCCCATGGTTTTCACCATGGACGTTTGTAACTACTCCCTTCAAAGGATCTTAGTGGATCAAGGAAGTTTGATCAACATCCTTTTCCTCCATTGCTTTAAAAAAATGGGAATATCACTTGATAAGTTGCTCCCCACGGCAGGGACCCTCACGGGTTTCTCTAGAGAGGTGGTTGATCCGCTAGGCACCATAAAGATCGATATCCTCCTGAGAGATGGAGAACAAGGGCATGCATTTAATGCTGAATTTTGGGTCGTGGCGGCCCGCTCGGCGTTCATCACCACCCTAGGATGCTCGGTCCTGAATTCATTAGGCGCCGTGGTGTCAACTTACCACCGCACCATGAAATTTGAAACTGACAAACAGGGTGTCATGACCGTGAGAGGTTTTCAATAAACAGCTCGCAGATGCTGCTACGCCCAAGACGTACCCGAAGTAGGGGAGATGCAAAGCGAGAGAAGATGAACCGAGACCGGAGGAAACCGTCAAAGTCAAAGGGGAAGTCGGTCCAGGTTAGGACACAGCTAGGCGCAGACAAAAGAGACCAGATCCAGCAAGTGCTCCAACAATACTAGGAGGTCTTCACTTATTCAATAGATGAGATGACGGGAATAGATAGTCGAATCATCAGCTATCACCTGAATGTTTCGCCCGAGAAGAAACCGGTGAAACAAAAAAAAGCGCAACTTTTGCGTTGAACGAAATAAGGTTATAAGTGAAGAAGTGCAAAAACTTCTAAAGACTGGCTTCATATGAGAAGTGCTGTATCCGGATTGGTTAGCGAACGCAGTTCTGGTGAAAAAGCCAAATGGAAGCTGGCTGATGTGTATAGATTTCACCAACTTGAATAAAACTTGCCCGAAGGGCTCATTCCCCCTTCCCAAGATAGACTAGCTAATCGACTCTACGGCGGGAAACACGCTGTTCAGCTTTCTGGATGCCTTCTCCGAATATCATCAAATCGCAATGGACCCAGAAGACGAGCAGAAAACGTCTTTCATCACCCATGAGGGCACATACTGCTTCCGAGTCATGCCATTCGGGTTGAAAAACACTGGAGCCACATACCAACACTTACTGAACCATGTCTTTCGGCAACAAATAGGAAAAAACTTGGAGGTATATGTCGACAATATGATAATAAAAAGCAAGAAGGCCTTCGATTTCTGCTTAGGTTGTGTACTTGCTCGCATGAGCTGCTAGTTGCCTGCCTACCTATCCTTTGATTTCTGCTTGATTTTTGATTTCTGCTTGATGTGGCTTGCTCAAGTGAGCTTGAGTTTGTTGTTTTATTCGCTGTGTGTTTTGCCCTATTCATGCTTTCATGCTCTCCTGCTGCCAGGTCACATGCTCTATGCCGCGGACCAGCCTCTCAGGTTGGGGGTCCTTGGAAACAGCCTCTCTTCAGGGTAGCCCCCTAAAGGGGGAAGGCTGCATACATCTAACCCCACCCCCCCAAAGACCCTGCTTTTGCAGGAGCCGTTTGCAGGCACGGAGTTTGTTATTGTTGTTGTTGTTCTTTTGTTTTTCATTTATATTTTGATTTACTAATCTATATATAATCCTTACATCATTTTTTTTTCTCCTATGTATTTTTTCATATTTTTTCTCCTATGTAATATTTTTGTAAATTCTATTTTAGTTTTCTATAGTTGTTTTGTGATTTTTTTTAAGGATGGTGGGTGCCCTTGAAGTAATTTTTCACCTTCTTTAATTGTTTTTTAGAATGTTTTTCTAAAATATAATATTTTAAGTTGCTATTTCTTTTCTTACTGTCAATTACTTTTTTTTTCAACTTCAAGCTTTTATTGCGATTCTTTTTATCTGAATTTTCTTTTGGATTTGATTTGTATGTTTCTAGTAGCTTATATAAATATGGTTTTCATCCTTTTGCTTTGTTAGGATATTCATGGCTCAACGCTAACACACAACTAAAGCAAAATTGAGAAAAATGAAGATAAAATGGACACAAATATTTTATGTGGAAAAACCCCCGAACAAATTGGGGTAAAAAACCACGGGCAAGTGTAGGAGGATTTCACTACTGTAAAATAGGGATTACAACACTCTCTCTCTAAATACAAGGAGATTACAATTCTAATCTCGCTTGTAATAGGAGAAACAACTCTATCAATTTTGGGAAAATAATATTTACAAAAGAGAAACAATTTATCTCTCTTTGTCGTAAATCTCAAAAGGAAACTTTCAAACTTCTTCTCAAGAAATCTTCTCAGAAAATTTTCTCTCTAACTAAGACCTTCTTGCTTTGCCTTGGAATTATTTGCTTTGCTGAAGACCTTCCTATTTATAGGAAAATCCTCACAGCTTCATACAAGTAATGCCAACCACGTGTGTGGCTAAAACATGAATGCTCCATAATTTATTCACCACCTTATGTAATTATTGGAAGCCTTGTCAAAACCTAATATTAGAAAACTAATTGCCATAAAAGGTGCTTTACCACCGATATCACATTCTCCCACTTAAAATCACTTTTGTAATCCTTCCATCCTTCCTCACTTGTCAATACCCTGCTTGCTTACGTTTCCGCTAGGCCACACGAGGATCTACACCATACAAACTTGTCAGTATTGATCGGCTCGGTCATAACATCTGCTAGGTTCTCATCGGTGTAAATCTTTTGCATATCCACGCTTCCTTTCTCCACTATTTCTCGAACGAAGTGGTATTGAACCTTTATGTGCTTTATCCGTGAATGAAAGGCTGGATTCCTTGCAATGTGCAAGGCACTCTGACTGTCACAAAACAAAACAATCTTCTCCTGCTTGTGCCCAAGCTCCTCATATAACCTTTGAATCCAGACTACTTCCTTGCAAGCTTGTGTAGCCACCACGTATTCTGCTTCCGTTGTAGATAGAGCCACATCAGTCTGCAGTTCTGAAACACAGCTTACAGCTCCTCTTGCAAGTGTATACACATAACCCGTAGTGGATTTGCTTTTGTTGAGATCCCCTGCAAAATCCGGATTCACATAGCCCCTGACAGTAAATTCTGATCTTCCGTAACATAATGCAGCGTCTGAGGCTCCTTTGATGTATCTCAGAATCCTCTTCACTGTATTCCAATGCTCTCGACCAGGATTTGTCATAAATCGACTAACCACTCCAGCTGCCTGTGCAATGTCTGGTCTTGTACATATCATGGCGAACATCAAACTACCCACTGCTGATGCATACGGTACTCAAGACGTCTCCCTCCTCTTTGCTTCATTGCTAGGACACATACTTGAGGATAACTTGAAATTAACAGAAAGTGGGGTAGAAACTGGCTTAGAATCTTGCATGTTAAAGTGCCGCAAGATCTTGTTGAAGTAGTTCTTTTAGGATAGCCAAATCTTCCTGTTATTTCTGTCTCGGTGAATCTGCATCCCTAGAATCTTGTTTGCTGGTCCCAAGTCCTTCATATCGAACTCCCTAGCCAACCATGCCTTCAATTCTTGGATTCGATCTTTGTTGGGGCTTGCTACCAACATGTCATCCACATATAACAATAAGATAATAAAGTCATTATCACCATCAAACCTTTTGCAGTATGTACAATGGTCTGAACTGAGTCTGTTGTATCCAAGGCCAACAATGAAGGAGTCAAATCTCTTGTACCAAAACCTCGGTGCCTGTTTAAGATCGTACAGGGATTTGTTCAACCTGCAAACCAAGTTCTCCTTTCCTGTTTCAGCAAAACCTTCTGGTTGGAGCATATAGATTTCTTCTTCAAGCTCTCCATGAAGAATTGCAGTTTTTACATCCAACTGCTCCAGATGTAAGTCAAACACATAGCCAGGACTACCCTGACTGTTGTAAGTCGAACCACCGGGGAAAATATCTCGTTGAAATCAGTACCTTCTTTTTGAGCGTATCCCTTCACCACCAATCATGCACGATACCGTTCTACTTGATCATTGCTATCCCGCTTGATCTTATAGATCCATTTGTTACCAATGGCTTTTCTTGCACTTGGTAATGGTATTAGTTCCCATGTCTTGTTCTTGTGTAGAGCTTTAATTTCTTCCTGCATTGTTGTCATCCACAGAGATGGATCTGAGCTACTTGTAGCTTCATGGATAGTTAAGGGCTCTCCATCCTCCGTTAAAAGATAGTATCCAGCATTGCTCTCTGTAACGTACTCCGTGTGCCAAGTTGGTGGCCTTCTCTCACGAGTTAACCGACGAACTTCTGGAGCCTCGGACTCTACTGGTTCTTGTACCTCGTGCTCTGGTGCTACTTCAGTAGGATCTGTAGTTTCTTATATCGGATTATTTTCCACCTGTGCCGTAGTAGTCTCTGAACTCTCCTTTGACATGCTATCATTTCCATCTTTCCATCGTAGTTGATCTTCTACAAAGATCACATCCCTGCTGACAATAACCTTGTGGGTAGTGGGATCCCACAGGCGATACCCCTTCACTCTGTCAGCATACCCCAAGAACATACACCTCCTGGATTTTGGATCCAACTTCTTTCTTTCTTGGGCATTGTACATCTCATACATAGAACATCCAAACGAATGTGAAGTAATCAACTGGCTTACCAGTCCACATCTTCATCGGCATCTTTAAATCAACTGTCGTTGATGGCGACCGATTTATCACATAAGAGGCGGTTTTGGCTGCTTCTGCCCAAAACGAGTTGGGTTGACCCGCAGTCCTCAACATAGCTCTCATCCTTTCTATAAGAGTTCTGTCCATCCGCTCTGCCACTCCATTTTGCTGAGGCATGTATGTGACTGTGAACTGTCTTTTGATACCTTCTCGCTTAAAAAGACCAAGAAACTCTCCGTCTATATACCCCCTTCCATTATCTGTCCTCAAGCACTTGATCTTCTTCCCAGATTCAAGTTCCACCTGCGCTTTGAAGTCTTTGAATATTGGAAACACATCAAACTTCTTCCTAATTGGATACACCTAACATCTCCTGGAGTAATCATCAATAAAAGATACAAAGTATTTTGTTCCTCCTAGGGACATTTCCGGTGATTCCCATACATCAGAATGAATCAAGTCTAGAATGCATTCACTCCTAGCATTAGATCTGCTAAATTTCAATCTATGCTGCTTACTAGTGACACAATGCTCACAGAAAGGTAGATTCACCGATTTGAGCCTGGGAGCAGCTTTCTGTCGGAGAGAATCTTCAAACCTCGTTCTGACATGTGGCCTAGTTTGAGATGCCACATCATCGTCGCCTCTTCTCCCCTGCTGGTTGACGCGACACAAGCATCAGCTTCCTGAAGTGTTTCTCATTTAAGCATGAATAGATTTACTGCGATCTTTTCTGCCTTCATAACCACAAGCGCACCTCTGACAATCTTCATGATCCCGATTTCAACATGGGGCATGCATCCAAGACTATCTATTTGCCCTAAAGAAAATAGATTCTTCCTCAGGCCCTTCACGTGTCATACCTCTTAAATAGTGCGAATCGTACCATCAAACATCTTTATCTTGATAGTACCAGTACCAGTGATCTCCAAAGCATGATCATCACCCATGTGTACAGAACCTCATGAGATTGGTTCATATTTTTGGAACCACTCTCTCGAAGGTGTCATGTGCCATGTTGCTCCTGAGTCTAGTAACCAGACGTTAGCAAACTGCTTTCTACCTCCAACTATCGTCATTGCCTCGTTGTATAGAGCTTCACCATTATTCAGGGTATTTGCCACATTCCCTTGAGCATTTGATGACTCAGGGTCTCCACTCTTCTTTTTGTTCCAACAATCCTTCTTGACGTGCCCTTTCCTGCCACAGTTGTAGCATTTAATATTCTTCTCATTTCTTAATTTCGATCTACCATGATTCCGACTCCCACTGGAACCACGTTCTGTTGATCTCCCTCTCACCACTGTCAAAACTTCCGCTTGCTGCGAACCTGCCTGTCTGTCTTCCTTGTAGTTGCGCCTGGTTTCTTCTTCCAAAACAGCGGCTGCAATTTCGTCAAAGACTAGATAGTCGGTAAGGGTGTTGTTCGTCAAGTTGATGATGAGTTGATCATATTTGAAGTAGAAGCTCCGCACGTTCATCTATCTCTATTTTGTAACCCATCAATGTGAGTTGCAAAAATAGAGTATTCAAGGTGTTGATGTGGTCGGTCACCGATGTGGATTCCGCCATTCACAGAGTGCAAAGTCTCCTCTTTAAAAAGATCTTATTGTGTAGTGACTTGGCCTAGTACAGTCTTGTTAGAGTATCTCTCCTTTGCAGTCTTCTTTTCCGCCACACTAGACAACACTCTATCGGCTAGTGCTAAGTGCAGATCGACAATTGCGTTGCCATCCATCTCGTTCCACTTGCCATCGTCAGTGATCATCGTGGGCATATCTCCAATTGCTTCCAAACAATTGTCCTTCCTCAAAATTGCCTTAATCTTCATTTTCCACAACGAGAAATTACTCCCATTGAACTTCTTAACATCGAACTTTGTCATAGTTGCCATTTCATTCACAATTATATGCTTCACACCCCGCGACCTATAGCTCTGATACCACTGTTAGGATATTTATGGGTCGACGCTAACACACAACTAAAGTGAAATTGAGAAAAATGAAGACAAAATGGACACAAATATTTTACATGGAAAAACCCCCGAACAAATTGAGGTAAAAAACCACGGGCAAGTGCAGGAGGATTTCACTATTGTAAAATAGGGATTACAACACTTTCTCTCTAAATACAAGGGGATAATAATTATAATCTCTCTTGTAATCGGAGAAACAACTCTATCAATTTTGGAAAAATAATATTTACAAAGGAGAAACAAGATTTATCTCTCTTTGTCGTAAATCTCGAAGGAAACTCTCAAACTTCTTCTCAAGAAATCTTCTTAGAAAAATTTCTCTTTAACTAAGGCTTTCTTGCTTTGCCTTGGAATTATTTGCTTTGCTGAAGACCTTCCTATTTATAGGAAAATCCTCAAAGCTTCATACAAGTAATGCGAACCACATGTGTGGCTAAAACATGAATGCTTCATAATTCATTCACCGCCTTATGTAATTATTGGAAGCCTTGTCAGAACCTAATATTAGAAAACTAATTGCCACAAAAGTGGCTTTACCATCGATATCACATGCTTCTTAATTTTAAGAATTATAAGAAGGTGACCTAGATTTTTTACGGATAAAAGAATGGGGATTTATGACATGTAAGATAAGTATGGACTTCAAAATAAATAGATAGAATAAAAGAATGAATAGATACTAAAAGGATACTATAACTTAAAAAATGAGAAGATTAATTAAAGTAAGAAAAATAAAGGAGAAAGATACTTCAGGTCTTATCTATCAAAAGAGTAGCTTCCTTTATATAAATAGAGTGGCCGCTGCCAGGCTAGCAATTGTGAACACCGACAATGAATTTTGTCGCTGTTATGATCCATTTTCAAACAGTCATAAGACAATTGTATTTGTTTGCTATAGAAGAATGGTGAGAATATGCTTTAGTTGAGCCCAATTACAGAGAAAGAAAGGGCGAAATGAAGATTTTTTTTTTTCTATTTCTTCTTCCATCTAGTTTTGTTGTACATGAAAATGTGAGGAAAATACGCATATAGTTTACAGAATAAAACTAACCGGTTGTAGTGTGCAGTTAATGAAATTTGAGAGGTTTAATATTCTTTTTATAATTTGATGATGTGGGTTGTTAATGAAATTTGTCAAGAATAATTTTTTTATTTCTTAATAATTTGGTAGTGGGTAGGGCTGTTCATCCGTCCAAACCCGGATCGGACCGGACCGAAGATCGAAATTGGCCTCTTTTGAAGGCCGAAGACCGGACCGAATTTATCTACCGGGCCGGTTACTTCGTGGACCAAACCGGACCGGACCGGACCGGACCGAAATGGACCGATTATCACTCCTTTCTTTTTTAATATAAGTTGAATTTACTATATTTTGTCAATCTCGGACAACTTTAAAGGCATCTAATAGGTAAAAATAATAAATAATAAATAATAGAAATAACAAAAAAAATATAAAAATATTAAATGATCATCCACTAAATACAATGGCATATAACAACTTATATTTACTAAACCCGACCCCAATAATTTGCCCCTTTTGATTTGATCCACATTTCTCTATTCTTCACTAATAACCAACAATATTGTTCATAAATTAATTAGAAATAATTATGTACATAAGTCGTAGCAATATATAAAATGTAATAGTTGCTCAAAAAAACAAACAAGATAATTTAATATAAGTATTTATGGGCTATTCTTAAACTAATTTTAGGCCTAAATATTATATGTGTAGATTAATCTACCAATAATCTAATAAAATATATAGGAGGCCTAATAACATAATTCGAGTTTTTGGTCCGGTCCTGGGTTTTTTGGGTTTGGATCGCACTACAAGAAAACTGGTTTTTAACGACCAAAAATAACGACTGGAATTTTTTTTTTTGTCGTTAATGGTCTGTTTGTAGTGCCTAGTTGCGACGGGATTAAAACACTGTAGTTAAAAGATGGTACATGTTGGACTTATAACAACGGGTACTAAATAATGTCGTTAATTCTACTCACAAACTGTCGTTAATAGGCTTAAGTAAGTGGTAAAATTCTGGTCAAAGGAGTTAAAATTCGATAATTTTTAAAAATTAGGCCCTTTTTTAAATTTGTTATTGTCTATTTTTTTTTATTCTCTTAAATTTTTTAATTGATATTTCACCCATCCATACTGTAATTCATGTTCAAGAATTAAATAATATCCCAACTAATACTTAATTCGATATTTTACTCTTTCAGTATATTTCTATTATACTTAATTCGATAATTTTTTTAATTAATTAAAAAAATATAATAAATGTAATAATTTAACAAAAAAAGACATTATATTAATTTTGGGCAAAACTTTTTCCCACCCTTTCTTCCCTCCACAACCCACGCCTGATTTCATCCCCAATAAACCCTAGCTCTTCACAACCCAAGCCTGATTCAAACTTCACGAAAGGGAAGTAGCGAAGTAGGAAACGATTCTTCGTCAGTCCTTCGTGAACCACCCGCACAGCAGCAAAATCCAACCTTAGGTAATTAATTTTGTTTGATTGTTTGCGTTTTCTGAAATTTTTTTGCATCGTTTTTGTTCGGTAACCCTAGAATTGGTTATTACTACATTACGGTGTTAATCTATAGATTTTATGCAATAATTTCTTAATTAAACTGTGTGAATTTCTTTTCTTCAAAGATTTGGCAATGGCGGCAACAGACGAAGGCTTCGATCGTAAACCTATATTCCATTTTTTACAGTATTTACCTATTGTACCAGTATTTACCTATTGTACCTATTGTCTTGTTCTTTGGTAGTTCGTGTTGTATTCGCTGAATTAACAAATTAGTTGATAGTTCATTTTTGTTATAAGCCGATGTCTATTATTTGTTGGTAGTTAATAGCCTTAATTCTATTCTTCGCTGTATTGACCTACTATACACATAATTTGTATGATTTTTGTTATATTGACGAAGTTCCAAAACAAATTTGTCCATTTTATGTTGGTAATTCATGTTATCTTTGCTGAATTAACAAATTAGTTGGTAGTTCGTGCCTGTTATAAGCCCATGTTTGTTGTTCGTTGGTAATTAACAGCCCTAATTTAGTTCTTTGCTATATTGACACATTGTATCCAGATTTTGAATGATTTTTTGCTAGATTGTCAAAGCTTCAAAGAGAATAAGTCCCTTTTATGTTGGTAGTTCTTGTTATATTTGCTGAATTAAGAAATTAGTTGGTAGTTCGTGTCTATTATAAGCCAATTGTTATGAATCAAGATCAATCTTGATTCATAACCTAAGGTTTGATAGAAATAAGAGAGTGTGAGATGAGAAAGAAGGGGAAAGAGATAAGAAAGTAGAGAGAAATATAGAGATGAGAAGAGAATTCAATCCAATTATCATTCAACATACCTTCTTACAATGCAAGGCTTCCTATTTATACTAATTGATTGAGCTTAAAAATATCTAAGTAAACAATGAATCTAGACCAACCTTAACTACTACTAACTAACTAAATCGACTTAACCGACATCTATGAATTTTCCCTAATTTTCCTGCCAAATCCATTAATTGACATTAGCCACCAATTAACTAAATAATTTCCATATATATCCTCCAACATACTAAGATCATGATAATAAGTGCCCCCCCCCCCCCCCCCCCCCCCCCCCCCTCCCCCCCCATTTAAGAGATTATTGTCCCAAGAATCTAATTAGAGCTTTGAGACCTGAGGAGCCTTTGGTGTTGCAAAAATTTCAGCTGGAGGGGTGCTTATTGTAACAATATCGACCTCTAAACAATGAACAATAGATTTGAATTCTATTCAACAAATCTAAAATTTCAACCTTTGGTGCTTATTGTAATAGCTTAAAACTACTTCTACTTTGAGCTTCAACTTCAAACTTGGACACACACTTGTCATTCTTTCTACTATTAGAATGAGGTTGTGATGAAGGATGTCCTTCAGGAATTCTATTCTTCCTGACTTACCCAAAATCTGGTGGCCTTCCGCCACCATTCTGTTATGATTGTAATGAGAAGTGTTTAGTAGTATTAGTCTTAGGCATTATGCTAGTTGTATATCTTGAATAAGTCACGTGTGTGTTGCTGGTGTGCTGTTTGGTTCGGTTATTAACTTGGTTAGTGTTACACTTGCGATTGAATCACAAGCGTAAGCTAAGTAAATTTAAAATAGATTGAGAGTATGAGATGAGAAAGAAGTGAATTGAGATGAGAAATTAGAGAATTTAGAGTTTAGATGAGATAAGAAGAGAAAATGGATTAGAAATAGAGAGAGTTAGATGAGAGAGAGAAAGTTTGATCTCAAAATGAGATTGTTTCATTGAATTTGATTGAATGAAATGAAATTTACAGCTCAACTACTACTTATAGCAAATTCAAGCAAAGCTACTACAATGAACCTAGACTGCACAAGCTAACCGACTCACTAAAATATCTAGACATTTGAAAATATCTACTAACTAACATTAACAACCACTTAAGCTAATTTTGGAGCCAAAGCCAACAAGAATGCAGCAAGCTACTGCGGCCTTATTAAATTGCAACTAAGGAAAGCATAAACCGAACTACTACATCAATTACTAAGCTAACAACATCATAACAGCAACAGTAGAACAAATCAGCAACACAACCCATTACAGCTCAATCCTTGAATTCTCGGATCATAACATTCCCTTTCCCTTGAAAACATTCTTGTCCTCAATAATGGAAGAGATTTGAGACTTTAAAAATCACTTATTGATGTAAAGTAGGAGTTGAATGTGAAATTCCCTTGCTAACATTTTGTAACTATAGAGGACTTGGCCTGAATCTGAAATGTGACTAAACAGGTTTCATCTTGTCAAGTATATAGGGGTATGTCTCTTGTTCCTGCTCCTATTGTTGCATTTGGATGCCTTGAACTCATTCGGAGGTCTTCCTAATTCGTACCCGATCAGCCACCCTCTAAAGAGTCTTGTTTTAACACTCATACAGCCCAGCATTTGTATTTCGCAGCTGAAATTCCAGCTCTTTAGTGCACTGCCGCAACAATGGTTGAAAAGTTTGCATATCTCCTCCCATTTTAGAGGTGTCCCTTTGAAATATTGAAGGTGCTTGAGGCCTATATGAAGGATCTTGAAGCTTGGGAAGAAGTTTCGAGACAATTGCAGCACAAACTCCCAATTTGTAAACTTTATGTTCTTGCTAACAACTTGTCTTGCTGAATCAAAGTGACCTGCAGCAATTACTTCCAACTGCATTTCCCATTGATAAATTGGCTTTTGAAGTAACACTCCATGTTATTCGGGAGGCCTAACATTAGCTTGTACTTTTGGAAGATGTCCTTTGCTTCCAACTTGATCAATACAAACTTCTAGCATGTCCAAGTCATTGTTGAACTCCTTTTTGTTGACCTGAACAGCTAACTCCAATGCTAACTTGTCTTAGTTGCGATGTGATCAGATTTTGCAAATCTTTCAACTGAACATGAGATTTCTCCTCTGGAATCTGCGATTCTGCAGCAATAACTTCTTTTGTGCATCTGGTTGGAGTGATTCTATCTTCATCTTGTTCCAACACTTGAATAAACTGCAGCAGAACATCATTCTCAGCTACAGATTTCACTTGTTGCTCTTCCACTTGTCGAATTTGTTCAACTATTTGCACCGACTCCATTTCAACCTGACTTGAATCTAATCCTACTACCACAGCTTTAGAAACTGGTTTCATAGAGCCTTTCAACAATTATTCTGAATTGTGAGCTTCTTCTTCGACTTTACCATGTCCAAAGCTAGCTCTAACAGCACAACCATCCATTTCTGTCTCCACTAAGTGAGATATATGCAGCAAATTAGTGGCTTTGTCTTCCATGGGCATAACCACAACTTTATCTAGCTCACTCTCTTGATTAAGCCTCTCCTCATTCAATTGATTCGCAGGTAATAAAGGTCCCACACTGGAGGACACATTTTGTCTCCTGAATTTTACCTGCAATCTATCAAACATTTCATCCAACCACTGCATTTGCCGCTTGCAATAATTGGCAATCATCTCCTCAAGCTCCGGTGATAGCTGGTTAGCTCGACCAGATGTGATGTTCGATTCCATGTTCACTGAATAATTCTGAGCTTAAATCAGTGCCATTGCTTTTAGAGTGTGTGATTAGTTATATGTTAGGGTTTATAATTTATAGAGATACTAATTTTAAGATTGTTTTTGACATCACCCTTGTTGTTGACATTCAAATTGAAAATTGTGTTGAAACATCTTACACTAATTGAATTGAACTATGCTTTTTAGGTATATTCTTGGCATAACTTATAAGAATATGGTGCCTAATAAACAATGGATGCATTTTGTTCATGATCGGGTGAGTTTAACATATCAAAATGGAGTTCAAAGTTTTTTAGACTATGCCGAGGAAAAAAAAGGAAGAACTTTTGCTTGTCCATGTACTAAATGCAACCTACGTGACTTTGGAGATCGCGAATGGGTAAGAGGTCATTTACTTAGATATGGGATAGTGCCAAGTTATACGTTTTGGTATGACCATGGTGAGAGTCAAGTTGAAACCGAATCCGATTCTGAAGGAGAAAGTGATGATGATCTTGAAGATGAAGATGATCTTGAACTTGATGCCGATGGTGCTGTGAATGATATTTTAAGGGATAAATTTCCTTACTTTGGTGACATTGATTCCTCAAGTCACTTTGTGCATGAAGAGGAGCCAAATGAGAAAGCTAAGAAATTCTATAGGTTGTTAGAGAGTTCTGAACAACCACTACATGAGGGGTCGTAGATCTCTCAGTTGTCTGCGCTAGTGAAATTGCTTCATATAAAGACCCTAGGCCGTTGGAGCAATGCATCATTTACTATGTTGTTGCAATTCTTAAAGGAAGAGCTATTGCCTGAGAGTTCTACTTTGCCAGATTCATATTACGAGGCAAAAAAGATTATTCGGGACCTTGGCCTTTCTTACACTAAAATTGATGCATGTGTAAATGATTGCATGCTATTTTGGAAGGAGGATTCAGAGTTGGATGACTGTAAAATATGCAGTGCCTCGAGATGGAAGGATGATAAGCGTAATGGAGAGAAAAAATGTAAAGCAAATGGTAGAAAAATACCATGTAAGACTCTACGTTACTTCTCACTAAAGCCGAGGTTGCAATAATTATATATGTCAACAAAGACTGCTTCTTTGATGAGATGGCATCATGATAAAAGAAACAAAGATGATGTAATGAGGCACCCTGCTGATTCGCTTGCATGGAAATCATTTGATGAGTCACATAATGAATTTGCCCTAGAACCCCGTAATGTTAGACTTGGTTTTGCTAGTGATGGTTTTCAACCCTTTGCAAATTGAAAGACGCCATATAGCATTTGGCCAGTCATATTGGTTCCCTACAACTTGCCTCCTGAAATATGTATGAAGCAGTCTAATATGATTTTATCATTGCTTATACCTGGTCCTGAGGCTCCTGGTAATGCAATTGACATATATCTACAACCTCTGATTGAGGAGTTGAATGAGCTATGGGAATCGGGTGTTGAAACATTTGATGTGTCGAGAAAACATAATTTTATATTACGGCTGCTTTGTTATGGACAATTACTGATTTTCCTGCTTATGAAAACTTATCGGGATGGAGCACCAAGAGTAAGTTAGCATGCCCTATTTGTAATACAAATACCTCCTCTATTAGGCTGCAGAATAGTGCCAAACAGTGTTACATAGGGCACCGATGTTGGTTACCTCGTAATCATAAGTGGCAAAAAGATAAAGACTCTTTTAATGGGACGATTGAGAAGAGATTTCCACCAAAGCCATTATCTAGTGATGATATCCTTCGTCAGGTGGAGGATCTCGAGGGCATTACATTAAGTAAAGCTCCACACAAGAAGGTCAAGCTGACATATGATACCAGGGGAGATAATTGGAAAAAGAAGAGTATTTTTTTCAAGCTTCCTTATTGGAGGACACTTTTGTTGCAGCATAGTTTGAATATGATGCATATTGAGAAGAATGTATGTGATAATATTTTAGGCACTCTTCTGAACATCAAAGGGAAAACAAAGGATCATGTTAAAGGTCGTTTGGACTTGCAAGCAATGCACTTAAGGCCGAATTTACATCCTTATAAGGAGGGCAATAAGACCAAAATAAATGCTGGTTCATATACATTTTCAGCTGCTGAGAAGCGTAAATTTTTCCATCTCTTAAAAGATTTAAAGGTTCCAGATGGATTTTCGTCTAATATTTCTCAATGTGTGAATATGAAGGAGAGTAAGATATCAGGATTGAAGAGTCATGACTGCCATATTATTCTTGAACATCTACTTCCTCTAGCAATACGCGGTCTTCTTACCAAAGTGGAGCACGAGGCACTAATTGAGTTATCAATGTTTTTTAAGATTTTGTGTGCTAAAGCAATAAATTTGGATGAGTTAGATCAAATTGAGTCTCAAATTCCATTTACGCTTTGCAAGTTAGAGAGGATCTTTCCCTTGTCGTTTTTTGATGTTATGGTGCATTTGCCTATTCATTTACCTTATGAGGCTAAGATTGGGGGGCCAGTTCAATTTAGATGGATGTTTCCTAAACAGCAAGAATTATATCATCTAAAGTCTCATATTAGAAACAGAGCTCGTCCAAAGGGCTCAATTGCCGAGGGCTACATAGCAGATGAGTGTAAGACATTTTGCTCTAGGTATTTGGAAGACATGAAGACAAAGTTTAGTTGCCCTAGGAGAAATGAAGAGGAATATAACTACGAGGGAGACTTATCTGTTTTTTGTCATTCTGGATGAGCATTAGGAGCCGCCTCATTTCCTACTATTGACAATGATGAGTTGGATAAAACTCATATGTACAGATTGAGGAATTGCGTTCAAGTTAAACCATATCTCGAGTAAGACGCCATAACCTTATGACAAATATGTCAGATTTTTCTTGTTCATAGTCGCCAAATTAATCGTTTTTTATGATTTTATAGCCAGTTTGCTGAAGCTATTGCTTTAAGTGGTGTTGATTTACGTGGAAAGGCATATGATGCAAAATTTATGCATAGGTTCAAATATGAGGTAAATACACTATTTTGGATTTCAAATTCTCGCACAATTTGGCTTCTTATTAAGTCATTTATATAAATGAAAACAACTAATTTAAGTTAAATTTTGTAGGTGGCACGCCTTTCTGAGCATGATAAAAGTAAAAATATGGGAGACTTGTTGGCGTTGTCTCGTGGCCCTACTCAATACATTACAAGCTATCAAGGATATATAGTTAATGGACATCGGTTCCATACAAAAGATCATGAGAAACGCTTGAAGACTCAAAATAGTGGTGTGCTTGTTGTTGGTAATACTGATAATAAAATTGAAAATATGGAATATTATGGGGTATTGACAGAGGTACTCCAGTTACAATATCTTGGTGAAAATTGAATAGTATTATTTCGTTGTAAATGGTGGGATGTGTACGGAGAGGGAATGGTTAAGGATGAATATGGGGTTGTTAGCATTGATCCTAAGCATAAGCTGAAAATAGATGAGCCATTTGCTTTGGCTAATCAGGCAAGACAGGTATTTTACGTCACAGACAACGAGAGGAAAGGATGGTATGTTGTTGTTGAGGCTCAACCGCGTGGCTTATATGAGGTCGAACAAAAAGATGATTCCAATAATGTAGATCCTTGTGAAGCATATCAACAAGGCGAACACTTCAAGCCCAATTTGATCTCATCCACCGCTTCAACTTTGGATGATACAGTCAACTGGATGAGGATGGATATAGAGCCAATGGCTGTTGATCTGTCTGAGACTAGTGAGACTAGAAAGAGGAAGAAAAAGAAAAGAACATGACCGTATTTTCCTATTTTCCCGATTTTGTTATTATTGTCTTGAATTTCTATCACATCGGCTGACTTGTTTTCTTGAATTCTTTCTACTAGTGAAGTGGTTTAATAATAGTGTAAAAAAAAGGTCATGAAATCAGACGTATGCCAACTTGCTGGGTTGTTGTTATTGTTATTGTTGTACTGACTTGTCTTTTTATGTGACAGGACGATGTTTTAAAGTAAAGTTATTAATAAGCCTTCTTCTTCAAAAGCTAATAAACAATTCCTACCACCGGGAGCACTATCCAGAGGTAGTCAAGTGTTAAAGGTTTATATTAATGCCAGAAATAGGCCTATTACACTCAATTCAGATGGAGCTGTTCATATGCCTTCCCCTTCTACAATTAACAACCATGATACACAGGTTAGAGAAGCTAATATGATGTCTTCACCAATTAGATCACGTGAAGCTTCTTTGAAGCTCCTGATCTAACATCTGACCATATGAACTCCACAAATGCTTTGCAAATTGAAATGGAGTTGGAGAATCATGAAATTGAAAATGAAATTGATGTTGATAAACAAGGTAATTGTTTTTCTTACTCTTTTTTAAAAATGGTAAGGCTTTGATTTCTTGTTAGCATGTAATCACTTTTTTGTTATTGGTAGATTCTACTGAAAATAATGATGGAAAGAAGAGAACAAGACGTGGAAAGAGCAAATGCAAAAAGGTGGCAACTCTAAAACCTGAAAATAAGTTGCCTATTGAAAATTTCCAAAATCGCTGTGTTGGACAAAATGCAAATGAATTTTCTCGACACTTGGGCAAAATCTTACGTGATAGAAATGTTGTTCCAAGAAGGAAGCGCTCATGGGATGAAATTGATGTGAGAGAGAATGAACACATCTTTGCTGTAGTCCTGGTAACTTAACTGTATAATGTAGTTTATATTTTCATTTGTAAATAATTATGTGATGATTGTTAGATATTTAATTTACGATGACAAAATTTGATTAGCATGACAAGAAATTGAGTTTACTTATTTGAATTAGGACAAATTTCATGATGAGAATGTTGATTTGAAGGAGTATCGCAAAGAGATCTTAGATCATATGCTGTACTTGTGGAAAAATTGGAGAGGGGACTTGTATCGGTTTGAGATTTGGAAAAGGCCGAAAACAAAAAAATCAGCCTTCGCCGCCTCCCAACTTTACTGTGCAACAAGCTTTGAAAAAAGCCGTAATAGATCCGCCTCCAGAAGGGTGGGATAAGGAGGATTGGGTATGGATTCTAAAAAATTATTATGCATCTGAGAAGTTCCAGGTATAAATTCTCCCTCCTTTTTTTTCATTTTATTATTTGTACTTCTATTCATGGACATATTAACTTTTTAATATTTGAAACATAGGCAAGGAGTGCTAGAAACTCCAAAAATAGGGCAGGGCTTTCGAAAGAACTACTTCTTCGCCCTAGTAGCAGAGCTCATAGGCAGATTTTCAAAGATATGGTATGCAACTGAAAATTTTAATATTTTGTTTTTTAATTTTTTTACCTTTAGTGTAGAATCTAACTATTGTTTGATTGTAAAGACTCAATAGAATGGGAAATGTCCTAATCTTGGGGAGATGTTTCTGGCTACACGTTCAAAGGGTGATAAGCTAGCGACACATGAGCTTTGTCAACAATATGTATGTAGAATTTAAATAATTAATTACTTGTTGTCATGTATACTTTACTCCATTCTTAGTTCACACTACTTTGTAGGAAAAAATTGTTGATGTCATTGAAGAGAATCCCACCTTATCTAACATTGAAGTTGCTAAGAAGGTCTTCAACAAACATCAAGCTCATGGTCATGTGTTTGGTTATGGGGGAGGAGTAAGGCCTAGTGATTTGAGAAGACCATCTTCTACCAAGGCCGAGCTTCTTGAAAAACTTCGTCAATCTGAGAAGGAAAAGCGAGCACTTCTTAAAGAGAATAAGGAATTTGCTGATTTGGTAGCTAAAGTAAAAGCACTAGAGGATGGAGGTCGCAACAACGGGTCAAGTACTCCCTCCCGATCTACTAAGATGGACGACTACATTGATTAAATATTAATAGGTATGGGGTAATCTTCTTCTTTTTCTTCTCTCTCTTATTTTGCCCTTAGTTTTCGCTTATGTATGTTGATATATTCATAAGTTACATTATTGAGTTATTTGGAATTGTTCTGGATTTGGACTTTGTGATTGAGTTCTATGTGGAGTTTGAGAATGTTGTTGATTTATGCGTCAAATTGTGTACTATGGAGTTTGAGATATGGGAATATTTTTGTATTCATTAATATACAGATATGCGGTGGGTTTCTACTATTTCAAGCTCTAGGCTTAAGGCCCTGTGATGGGTGTTTTTATGCTGCTAAACTCTAATGTGTTAGGCTTTATGGGCCGTCAGTGATGTATAGAGCAAGTTTTTGATTTGACATTTTGAAGTAAATGTGGGTAGTAGTTTCACATGGTGCCGTTGTTGTTATTGTGTGGCTAATTATGCTATTCAGAAATTGGATTATGTGCCTTTTCAATTTTCTAAGTGATTGTTGTGGTTAACATGTGTTTAATGCTTGAGCGTGATTATGAACTTGTTGGAATGGAGCATTGAACCTAGAATTGGAAACTCTTAGGTTAGGCATGTCTAATTGCTCAATCTTGGACCCGGTGTGTGGATAGAGCATTGCATGTTTTGAGTTTAACCATGGATTGGATGTTGTTTGTGAGAATTGGTGTTTCTTGAAAATGTTTGAGTGACCCAAGTGAAATAGGTGATTATTGTAAAGGGAGGCTTAGAGAACTTGTGAGTTCTTATTGAAAATCTGTGTGATTTAGTGTCTTAGTCTCCATGTTGGTGTCTCATGTATTTCCCAAGGCTATGTTGGAAGCAAGTTGAACATATATTGGTACTTGTTGCTTGAAGTGATGATAAACATGTTGTTTATGGACTGTTTCAAGTTGAATTTGTTACTTTATGTTGATTTTGAGCTGTATTTTGTTGCTCATACTGATTTTACTGCAGTTGGGACTGTATGCTGCTGAATTTTGGGCAATTTTGCTGTCATTTTATTATGTTTTGCTGAATTTTAGCTATGAGTTGGGAAAGCATGATATGTTTGAGTCATATGTGGACTTGTGTTGTCTTAGGAGACTTGTATACCCTTAGGATTATTGTTTCATGCCTTTTTATTTTTCTAATTTTGGGAAAAGGGTAAGGCGTAGGTCTTGTGTGAACCTTGATTGACAATAGGTTTGGTTTATTATGTTGTATGCTCATATTGGGTTGTTTTGGATGTTGTTCATGACGGAGTTTTGTGAGGCAATGTATGAATTGATTTGGCTAACTTGAATTCTGGGTGAATTGCATGTTTAGCTTGGATTTTATGTTGATTGCCATGAATTATTTGGAATTGTTGATGAGTTTGGACTATGTGATTGAATCCTAGAGGGAGTTTAAGAATATTTTGAATTTGTGACACTTTAATTGAGTTCTATAATGTGGAGAATGGATTTGCGATTGTATTGTATTAAAAAGTATATGAATTTCCTTTTTGGTCAATTTTATACTGATTATTTTAATATAGTTTTTATTTGTTTTATTTTTTTTATTGCTTGGTTTGTTATGTGTCTGTACAATTGCTTATATGACAAGAATTTTCTAACATGAGTGTTATATTTATTTTTTTCAGGTGTTGGAAGACTGCACTGAAAATTCTTATTTTTGTTGGAACTTTTATTTACGAACTTTTGTCTGATTTATAGTTTTTGCTAAGTTGTTAAGTGACAAATTTAACAATGTACGCTTTTAGTGTTTTTTGTATGTAATTTGGCTTTTATAAGTATTTGAATATTTAAGTTTCAACGACATCTTTACTTTTTATTAGAATTCGTTGTTACATTGAATGATATGTAAGAGTTATTTTTGTATGATTATACTGTACTATTTTATAGGTGTTATACTGAAATTAAATATTGCGTACTACATTTATGTACAGGTGCTATGAACAACCTGATAATTGTCCTTCTATGGATTTACAGGTGTTGCAAATAATTAGAAAATTATTTTTATATTACATAAATGTATAGGTATTTATGAATGTATATATTGCACTATATGAATGTACATGATTTTTAACGTCGATAAATTTTTCTTTTAGAATTTTCTTTGATGGGGGAAGCATTTTTAATGACGTATTTTGATGTCATTAATAGATGAAAGACGTTTTAACGATGATTTATTATTGTTATTTTTTTAACGGCAGTCTATATTGTCGTTGCTGTTTACAATTAGTAGCGCAAAAAATTTTAATGACAGTTTTTGTCGTCGTTAAAACTTTTTTCCTAAATGACGGTCAATATTTGTAACAACAACAATTATTGTCGTTATTAATCAACTCTTTAACGACGGTGCCATCTGACATTAAAGACTTTACTTTTAACGATAACATGTGCCGTCGTTATTGATTTCACTTTTAACGACAGACATAATATACCATCGTAAATACTTTTTAACGACGGCTCATTTTAGTGGTCGTTGATCCCACATAGTATTAACGTCAGAAGCAATAATGACGACAAACAACGGGAAGTTTCCGCTGTCGTTAATAGTATTAACGACGGTAAAGTAGACTTTTAATGATGATAATTACTGTCGTTAATGACCTTTTTTCTTGTAGTGTCGGACCGGATTGAAACCCGAAATAAAGTCAGTTTGTGGACCGAGAACCAGACCGAAATTGAATCGGTCCAGTCCGGTTTTTCGGTCCAGACCGATATTTGAACACCCCTAGTAGTGGGTAGTTAATCCAAAAAAATTAAGATTCCTTTTGTGAATAAAAACCAAGCCTATAGAATTTTTGGATTTGAGGCTAGAAGGTTGTTAAAGGAGGATAACACTTTGTTAGAAAAATAATACAACCTAATCTTTAGTTTTTTAAAGGAGTTGTATCCCGCATTGAAAAAATAGCGTGGATGATTCTTTTTTAACGGGTACATTTATTTTTTGGAAAATATGTTTCAAGACCCATTACTAGCCACTTACTCGTAGCGAATGAATGTCATTAAAATTATGAACGTTGGGAATTAATTAAAAAGTATGGCTGTTGGGACCATTATTACAATTGTTACACATTCCTTTTACCATTCAAATATAGCCGTTTGGAGTTAATATTACAGACATAAATGCTCAAGCCCTTCCTCTTCTTCACATCAGATATAAAACCCCATTTTTCTCTATACCGATATAGAATTCTCACTCTCTCACACTCTAAGTATTATGAGGAGCACGCATAGAATTGAAAAAAATTCTCACACGATTCCGCACATTTGTTTCGAGTAAAGTTCAAGGCATTCCTACCCGGTAATTAACGAGTACATGTTAAGAGTCGGATTCCGTTAATCCTTGAGGACAACTGCCGGTTATACTATGTACACCAAAGCAGCAGCGAAATTGTCTTTTAGGATAATGATCTTTACCACGGCACGGTATCATCATTTTGTAGGATCTTTCTAATTGCTCTCTCTCTCCTTCATTGCTATACTTGAATATTATTGCAATTTTGCTTCACTGCGGATCCGCTTTGCTGGTTTTTACTACTGTAATATCACTAATTCTCCACTGCGATTTTACTGGTATATTTACTTAACTTTTACTGCCGTTTTTCATTGTTGTATTTAATTGCTTTTGCTGCAGTATTTCAATCTTGGTAGAGCATTGCATGTTTGAGTTTTAACCATGAGATAAGATCTTGTATAAGAGAGTTGTTTTTCTTGCACATGTTTGAGTGATCCAAGTGAAATAGTTGATCATTTTAAAGGGCTTAAAGAACTTGTGAGTTCTTGTGAAAAATCTAAGTATGATTTAGTGTCTTAATCTCCATGTTGATGTATCTCATGTGTTTCCCATGGCTATGATTGAAGCAGGTTGCATATGTTGGTACATGTTGCTTGAAATGATGATAGCATATTGATTTAGAGATGAACTAGGTCTTTTACACGTTGTTATGGACTTGTTTCATGCTGGTATGCTGTCTTTAAGTGCTGTCCATACTGATTTTGTCCTATTTTTGGACTGTTGCATGTTGAATTTGTTGCTACAGGTTGGTTTTGTGCTGTATATTGTGTCTATATTGATTTTACTGCAATTTCCGGGACTAGCAACTGCTGAATTTGGAGAATTCTAGTATGAAGTTAAGTTGCTTTGCTGAATTTTAGCAAAAAGTTGGGAAAAACATGACATATTTGAGTCATATGTGGACTTGTGTTGTCTTTGAAGACTGTTATGCCCTTAGGATCATTGTTTCATGCCTTCCTTTCTAGTTTTTGGGAAAAGGGTACATATAATATGAGAACCTTGATTGATCATAGACTTGGTATAGCTAGTGTCTAGGTACCTTATTTGGGTTATTGGTATGCTCATGTTGGCCATTTGGATGACATACCATATGACTCTAATGTTCACTTGATGAGAAAAAAAAACGTGGCATTGCATCACA
The DNA here is from genome assembly GCA_018398585.1 of Simmondsia chinensis. Classification (NCBI taxonomy): domain Eukaryota; kingdom Viridiplantae; phylum Streptophyta; class Magnoliopsida; order Caryophyllales; family Simmondsiaceae; genus Simmondsia; species Simmondsia chinensis. The sequence goes on along the minus strand of JAGTTD010000014.1, from coordinate 29,147,619 downwards.
AGCTAAATACACTAAGATGATTGATAACAATATGGTTTGATGAAAAATACAACACTCGTCCCACTATATCATATGTTAGTGATAGATCTAGTCTACATACATTGATCTAGATGATGAATATTATAGTGCTCTAATTAAATTGTTGAGGCACTAGTGAAGTACTTTAAATGGGGTTTACATTGTAATAAACTCCTTGTTGTATTAGGTGTCTGATATCGGTGAGAGATATTCTACTAATGACTATGTATTTAGGCTCGTTAGTGAGCTATACTTTGTGACACCCCTCTAAAACCTGCATTGTTTAGTTGTCCCTAAGGATTGAGTTGGTAGGTAGAAAAATTGAGTGGCTTAGGAATGTGGTGTGAGACATTCCATTGTGGGGGTTACAAGAGCACCCGAAAGCTTATGAAATATGTTTTCTGATCGTAATCTTTTCTGATTATTGTGTTTTTGCTGATGTTTGCTAGTCATAGCTAGCGTATGAAAATTAATTATGATAGGAATATTATTTTGGTGACTGTCAAAAGTCAGTATGAATAACTTGATGATGCTAACACTTGGACTTGAGAGCCTTGAGAAGGCTTGGGTTGCTTTAACTTGAATTGTAAAAGACGCCTTATGAATTATGGTTTTCTGTACCTCTTTCTCTTGATGCCACTAAAATCTAATATAACATTGGTAATACATGGACTACCCTTAATAGTGATAATGCATGTACTCTGAGTACAATAAAAATGGATAAATGGTCTTTTGTGATCTAAACTAGTGGTGGTCCAATTAATTTGAGATGTTAATGTTTCACAATTATGATGATATGTGAAATTGACAAATTTACAGTATATGTCTTTCGTGCCAACTATATATACGATATACGTACGATTTGTGTACTATTTGAGTACTTGAGGTGGAGATTTGATTAATATGATATTTGCTCCACTATTGTATTATACTGACTCTTGTTGAAGTTGGCAGGCGATAGAGTTAATTGTTTAACAGCTCGTTGCAGATACCTCAATGTGGGGGTAAGAGCAACTTGTGATTGATGTTGGCAATGGTCAACTCTCAAGTACCGCTTTGTTGCAATACAGTGTTGAAATGCCATTTATGATGGATGCTTTAACCTAACCCATAGTCCGTAATGGGTGGTGTGGACACTGCACGGTTGATGGGTTTGGCAAGAAGAGACCTATTCGTCTCAAGCATAAAATCATAAACGATCTACTCGAAAGAAAGTGATATCACTAAATTATATAAGGTCTGAAAAGAACCTTATGGATCTATTGATAAAGACACTATGTCGAAAAATGATTGTGAAAACATCTAGCGGGATGGGACTAAAGTCTATACATAAATAAACTGTGATGTATCCAACTTGGTCTTAACAGGTTCAATATGAAAAGTCATAGTTTTATTCAAGGAATGCACTGTATTTTATGTTGTCCCTCCCTATGGTGTGACAGTACGGAGACGGGTCCACAACTATATGTTTGGTGGTGTAACCAAGACTTGCACTTGATGGACACTGTCTGTATGTTACCAAGGTGTGAGGTTAAACTTTAGCTCTTAATTGATCCATATCCATATGTTTAGTGGTGTGCAGTAACACACACTTGATGGGATCCACCTATGTAGGAGTGGGAGTGTGGCCGCTCCCTATGAAGGTCTAAGACTTGCCTTCTAGAGCGCCTATGAATATCCAAGACAAGGGCATGGCCGATAAAACGCCCCAAACCGCTAAAGTTGCCGAGATCTGGAGTTTAGTATGTGTCCGAGTGAAAGACTATACAATCCCTTGTGTGGTTCAAGACGAAAGTCACCTCGCAAGATGTTGGTCCTAAACTTGGGTTACACTAGGTGACGATTCAAGTAACAAAACATCGGCATTGAAAAACTGAACTCCCTTAGCCCAATCTATTCGTCTTTGTTCTCTTCCGTTTGTATCCTTTGTAGGGGATTGTTAGAAAAATGATACAAGCTAATCTTTAGTTTTTTTTAAAGGAGTTGTATCCCGCATTAAAAAAATAGTGTGGATGATCCGTATCTTAACGGGTATATTTATTTTTCATAAAATATTTTTTAAGACTCATTACTAGCCGCTTACTCGTAGCAGTTTAATGTCATTAAAATTGTGACCGTTGGGAATTAATTAAAAATTATGGCTGTTGGGACCATTATTACAATTGTTACACATGCCTTTTACCATTCAAATATAGCCGTTTGGAGTTAATATTACAGATATAAATGCTCAAGCCTTTCCCCTTCTTCACATCATATATAAAACCCCATTTTTCTCTATACTAATATAGAATTCTCCCTCTCTCACACTCTAAGTATTATGAGGAGCACGCATAGAATTGAAAAACATTCTCACACGATTCCGCACATTTGTTTCGGGCAAAGTTCAAGCCATTCCTACCCAACAATTAACGAGTGCATGTTAAGTCGGATCGCGTTAATCCTAGAGGACGGCAGCCAGTTATACTGTGTACACTGGAGCGGCGGCGAAATCGTCTTTGAGGACAGTGGTCTTACTACAGCACAATATTATCGTTTTGTAAGATCTCTCTAATTATTCTCTCTCACCTTCATTGTTATACTTGAATATTAATTCAATTTTACTTCACTGCCGTTCCGCTTTGCTGGTTTTCACTACTGCAATATCACTGATTGTCCACTACGATTCTACTGGTATATTTACTTAACTTTTACTGTTGTTTTTCACTGTTGTATTTAACTGCTTTTGCTGCAGTATTTCACTGAAAATTCGCTGCATATTGCTATTGTTCTAACACACTTGTCTTTAAATATATAGAGAGAAGATAGATTATCCTTAATTTTATTAAGTGCAAAAAAGTTTCCATGTACAAATGACTTATAAATTATATATAGTTGACATATAGTTATAAACTTTCTTTTGTTATTAGAATGAGGTACTTCGTTATTTGGATATCTTTGAAAAAGAAGAAAGAGAGTGAGGGTAAAATTCGTAAATATATTGATAAGAATCAAACATAAATCATCTACTTTGGGATGCAGAAGTGATAACAATCTTACAACGTTTGAAAAACAAAAATGTTGAACGCTTTCGATAATGTCATTTGCATTCAATATTTTGTAAAATTTAATAACATAAAGCAATTAATTTATGAAAATTAAGTGTTTGTAGTGCTTGTTTGGGAAGTAGCCAAAAAGTGACTTTTAATAAAGATAAATTTTGCTTGTGCTTGATGAATAAATAAAAGCATCTTTATATAATAACAAAATCTATTAATTTAAAGAAAATCAAAATACTCTCACTCATATAATCAATTAAGAAAGCGATTTTAAAAGAGGCACAGTAAGCGAAGTTACCGATCCATTGTTGTCATTGACGCTTGTAAGATATGTTGTCAACCATTAAAATATTCAAGCACTATGAGTAATCCATCTCCATCTATTGAAAAATAGGAGGATGTGAGTGAGAAGTTGGTCACCATTCTTATGAGAATTGTTGTCAGTGAGAAGTTGATTTTGACCGTTGATAAAATCAACACTGGCATTGCCCAATAGCATGCGTAATCTACTGAGATAACTCTATGATTTTTGTTCCATATTTATATGAGTCCGTGACATTGAATTGAAAAAAATTGGAATGACTCTTAATTTTTGGAAAATATTGCATCCCATTTTGGGCTTTTAGCAATAATATATAGAAAGATTAAAGAAAAAAATAAATAAAAGCAATTCCTTTGTGCTGATGGGAAGTTCAGGATGTGTAGATTCAGTTATGGTGCATATATTTTTCTTTTTCTTTTTATTTTCCCTACAAAATTCGATAGTTTCTAGATTTTCAGAAAATGGGGTGAGAAGAGATTTGGTGACTACTACAAAATAGGGCTACACTAACGTTTCAAAATCATTGCTGTAAGCACAAACGGTTGTCATAGACCTACGGCAACGATTTTTGAACCGTTGAATACGCAGCCGTTGTCATAGCCTATTGCAATGGTTTTTTCCACAGCCGTAACGATCTACAAATCGTTGCAGTAGAGATATCATTGGCAACTGTTTTTGGCTTCCATACGACAACAGTTGTATTTCCCAATGGAAACGGTTGTTTCTTAACAATAATGCCTATGGCAACAGTTTTTTCCGGAATGATATCGGTTTTTAGGTACATATAGTAGCAATTTTTTCCATAATGGCAACATCTGTTATGTTTAGTTTTGTTTATTACAATGGTTTTTTTATACACTACAGCAGTTTGAGATACCTTTTGCAACAATTTCTTTAACTATAACAGTTCCATATACTTTTAACATCATCTCCTATAATAAAATTTTTGATCCACTATACCTGTTTTAAAGAATAAAAATAGCAAACTAAATTTTCTGAACAAAGGATTATCCACTACAATCCAACTTCATTCATTGACAACAAAATTTATCCACCAATTGTCCAAAAAATAATATTCAACCATGAAGTCTAACGTAAAGCCAAACAAATTTAAATGGCAAACCACCATAGCACAAAATAGCCTAATACACAATTCTATTGTCACTAATAAAAATATTCACTAACTAATAGACCTACAAGTTTACTACACGGTAAGTCAACAATCAACATCTTCTTTAAACGTCATCTTCATCAACCTGCCATAAAAAAACATTAAATAATGAGTACAAAGTTGAGCTACATTTAGTATAGGATACATTCCGTCTTCACATTGATACAAGATGACATTCACCAATCAAGTCCAACATACAATCCATTTCAAACAACACAGCTATCCATCAAGGCACAACATAATTTAATACAAAATTCAATTATCATTGACCAATGTATGTACCAGTTAATATATGGGGGCTCCTAATGTTTGCTTGGAGTTATGCGTGGCCTTTCACCTGAACTTCTATAAATGTTGTTACAAGCACTATCCAGAACCAATTCCATTATAGGGTCGAATGCACATTTTCTCTAACAAAAATACACATAATACTTATAAAATTAATTTTCATCCCAACACTAAAACTTGTATCAGGTCTTAAATCTTTATTGTATATAACATTATCATGTTCACTGTAGCATTTTATCGATGTTCATTGCTCTTGATCAGAAACTCGAATTTGGCATGTTAATAATCAGGAAGAATCATACAAAATAAGAGAAAATAGTACTAAGTCAAACTAATAGATAGTAATGTCCAAGTATTTTTCGGTTGAATTTGTCACAAATCACCGTTGAGGATTGGTAGCAACTTTACGAGTTTGGACGAATTCAATGATGGTAAAACTTATCGGACAAATGATCAAATTGAATTTGTCCCAACCTAAAATATTTTCCATTGAAGAGTTGTTGATGTCATTTGAGCACAAGTCATTCTTGAGTCTCTGAATAAAATAATTACTAATACGCCAATGCCTACAACCTCAAGATTGTGTAACATATTCCTATATAGATGAAAGAAAACACGGAAACACTACTATTAATGACAAAATTAAAAGTTATTTACATCATTAGGCCTCATACTTCATTTATTGTGTCAATTTGGTCATTTACAAATAAAAATGTTTCAATCAAATTTGGAAACACTCCTATTGATGATGGAATTGAAATATGGTTGATATATAAGGTCCAAACGTTTCTACAACTGGTTAGACTATGTCCCCAAGCTTAAGATTTTGTTTCGTCAATAGGAACATCTTTCCTATTCCGAATTTTTTCCTTCAAATATTCCAATTACATACTTAAAAAAACTTTGTTTGACAAAGGAAATTTCACTCATATAAATGGCCAAGTTACTCCATATGCAAGTCTCTTTTCATTCCCTTTCTAGAGACATAAGAGCTCTATAGCAACAAATCTCTAGCCACATTCCAACAACAAAACCAAAAAGCCTTAAAAACAATCTCAAGCGACATGAACATAAGTTGATCATTTCTAACACATTCTCTTATCCTAAATATATAAAGTAGACCACGATACATAAACAGATTTCATAGTATGATATACCAATAAACCAATTTCCTCGGTTGACGAAAACAACTCTCAAAACTAAGGTGTAGCACATTCCAAAATGAATGTCACAAAATCTCAAAACTAATCTCAAAATTGAGGCTCCCCAAGAGACTCACACATCAAATACACACAAAAGACTATAAGAGGAAGAGTTAATTTTTTAATCAAAGCATATAGATCGTAATATAGTGGCAAGTTTCAGGACGAAGTTTTCACTAATAAAACAAGCTGACATTCAAAGTCACAAAACCATTGCCAAAGGGGGTGAAGCCACATACCTTCTCCTCTGTTGAAAACTTGGTGAGCATCAAATGGACGAATTTGGATTGTTCATGGTGCAAGGGGCTAGAGTGAAGCTGTAACTATAAAGATATATAATATCATCAAGGCCAAAATATAAAGACAAATAGGACATGCTTAAAGCAACATTAATATAGAAAATGTAGCCTTTATGTCCAATAGGACATGCTTTTAAGTTTGTACTCTTAAGTGCCAAAAGAGCACAATTTCTACAAATTAGACACCCTATGATCAACCATTAGCCATGAAAGATGAAAACCCAATCAACCTTGATTACTTTAAGTCTTCTGACAAACAACGTCACAAGGCGAAGTAATTCACCAACATAAGGGTGAAAAATTAATAGAACTCCCGAATTTGGTATGCATAATACATGCAGAAGCCAGAGGGGAAAACAAAATTCTGCCGCATCAACTTCTTACTAGAATCAGTCCTATCTATCACATAAGTTCTTTATAACTGTAAACCAAATTGGTATTATGCCTCAAGTCAAAAAGCTTTTCAGATATGTCTAACTTTTTCATACAGTTTTCCATATCCACATCTGCCAAAGAAGCATCTGGTTTAAAATGTTCAAATTGTTCTATTAGTCCAACAATAATTGGTCACTATTATGTTTCCTTTCCCCTCTCTTTCATCAATCGTATGAAATTTTAAATTGATTTTCTTTCCATAATAAGCTAGCAAGACATACACAGGAAGGAAAAAAAAAAAAAAAAAAGGTTAACTTTACCATATAATTATAAAGAGATTATAGTGTTAGAATCATTAGGTAGCAATGGCAAGAACCACTTGAAATGATACAAGTTAATCTTAAATATTATGAAAAAATACATCACACTTTGAAAATACACTAAGTGGGTTCTATCCCACATAAACAACTTAAGGGGGGCAAGTTGAGTTTATAAGGGTAATTTTTCTCAGCCTATTTGAATTAAGCCATGGGTGAAGGAATTGTGGGAACCACACGCGCGGCCGCCCCGTGCTCGGGCGAGGGTGTGGGTGATCTTTTTGTTAACGGGGATATTCATTTTGTGAAAATTAACTAGCCGTTGGGCTCGGTCTTAATGCCCAAGGAACATTACTAGCCATTTGGGCTTGCTCTTAATATGCCCATGAAACGTTACTAGACGTTGGGCCCTCTTGTTAATTGCAACAATTATACCAATCCAAATTTAGGTTAGTATAAATAGGGGGAGTTCTACCTTAGGTTGATCATCCAACAAAACAAAAAAAAACGCAGCTCTATTCCTCCTAATTCTCTCTCTCTCTCTCTCTTTTTCTCCTTCACGATTTGGGCAAAGTTCGAGGCGTTCCTAACCGACGACTAACGAGTGCACGTTAAGAGTCGGATCGTGTAAATCCTGGAGGACGGCCGCCTACACATCTATTTGCACCGAAGCAGAGGTGAAATCCTCTTTTAGGACAGTGGTTTCATCCACAGCACGGTATTTTCGGTATTCTAATTAACCATCCCTCTTTTCATTCTTTCTGTCGTTATCTTGGTGCCGTGTTTAGATATTACTTTACTACAATGTTACTGAATTCACATGCAAATATACTAAATACGTACTAATAATTTTTTGCGACATTTACAGTAATTTTTTCTGCAGTATTTAAGTACTTTTCTACATATAACTGTCATTTTACAGCAATTCTCGTTACTATTTTTCTATGTTTTTTCGCATTTTTCCAGCAGCATTTTAGCAGTATTTCAGCTGTATTTTTCAACATGTTTTTTCAGATAATTTTGTGATATTTTTTCGTTATATTTTAGTAGTATTTCTATTGCATTTTGCTACGGTTGCACTATTATTTCCAACACCACTAGCAGTGATCAAGAAGTGTGCCTAAGATAACCAAAATGAGAAAATACTAACATCACAAAACCTTAATCAAGCAACAATACATGAAAAGCACAATGCCAAACATATTAATGTATACATTAAGTCATTCATTTTGAAAATATGCATGAATTAGGTCAGAACCACAACAATTTCAAATTAGGGCATACTCAAATGACCTCAAACGAACTGACAAAGGACTTGGTTGTGAAATAGGCTGAGCGACAATGGAGAAGCACGGATGAAGAAGGTAGTTCGAAAAAAGGGAAGGTCGAGCAACAATGAAGAGACAAGGTCAAACAACAGTCAAAACAAATAAACTACAAACTTGCCTATGGAAGAGATGGAGCCACAACAGAAGACAATGGAGAAGCGACGGTAAGCGGCAACCTTTGATAGAGAGCGTGAAGGAGCGGTGGAGCGGGGATGGTGATGGCGACGGCTACAGTGACAGTGACGGCAACGGCAAGCAGCGAGGATAACACAACCGAAGTTGAGGTGTGCGTGGAGTGGGGTGAGAAATGAGAATAGTATTTTTATTTATTTTACTTATTTTTTAATTAACATAATTTATATCTTAGTATAGGAAACAAATAATTGTACAATTTGAGTATAAGTACAAATGAGTCAAAAACCGAGTCGAGTATTGTGTCGAATATCAATTAAGCTATCAAGTCTACTTAATGATCGAGTTCCGAATAGAGTATTAAACTACTCGACCCATACTCGTTTATTAATTAAGGGTCAAATGATTGATATTCGAACTCGAATTAAGATATAGGTGGAGCATAGAGCAGTTAGGATAAAAAAAATAAAAAAAGTATCTAAGGTTGAATTTACAAAATTTGACATTCACAAGCATTAGAATGGACAATGGCTCTAAATCATTGTCATAAGTGTTTTTTGGAAAACTGTTGCAATCGTTGCCATAGATAAATGTGTGCTACAGTTATATTTTTGTTACAAAAACCGTTACCATATATATCCTTACGCAATGGTTTTTTCGTCTCTCAAAACTATTGCAAAACTGTTGTGTATAGTTCGCTTTGGCAACGATTTTAGAACCGTTGCCATAAGCCTAATTTGTAGTAGTGGAGTTGAGTAACTTTGAAATAAATATATAGATAGATTACTTAGATTTATCAAGTTTGGAGTGTGAAGAATTTTAGGAGTAAAGGATTTCAAGGGTTTGTCTATCCTAAATTTCCTACTTATGTGTGTCGCCTGCGCAAGGCCTTATATGGACTTAAACAGGCCCCTAAAAATTGGTTTCATAGGTTTAATTCTTTCCTTTATAGTATCGTGTTCTATTGTAGCAAGGCTAATCCTTCTCTTTTTATTCACCGCTCTTCCACTAACATTGTTTGCCTCTGATTATATGTTGATGAACATCATACTTACAGGCTTTAACCCTACACTTTTACAACGTCTCACTGACTCCCTCTCTACACAGTTTGCTATGAAATACCTCAGTCCACTTCACTACTTTCTTGGCATTGTGGCCAAGCACACTCGACATGATCGTTTTCTTACACGACATAAATATACTCTAGACCTTCTTCACAAGCATGACATGCTTGAGGCTAAACCTGTACAATCCTCCCCCCCCCCCCCCCCCCCCCCCCCCCCCCCCCCCCACCCCCCCCCCCCCCCCCCCCCCCCGGCGCTCGAGTTCAACCATCTATGAATGACAATGATTTACTTGCAGATCCAACTGAATATTGGAGTGCGGTGGGTGCCCTTCAATCTCTTACCATGACTCATCCTGATATATGTTATGCTATTAACCATGTGCCTCTGTTTATGCATAATCCTAGGACTTATCATTGGCAGATGGCGAAACGTATCCTTCACTAACTCAAGCACTCACCTGAACACGGCCTCACCATCACACCGAGTTCTTGTATGACCATTACTGCTTATGCTGATGCAGACTGGGGTGGGAGTCCTGATACATAATGCTCCACCACTGGATTTGCACTGTTCCTCGAACCGAACCTCATTTCGTGTCGTGCCAAAAAGCAACCGACCGTAGCCAAGTCCACCACAGAGTCTGAGTATCAAGTAGTGACCAAGATGTGCCTCTATTTATGCATAATCCTAGGACTTATCATTGGCAGATGGTGAAACGTATCCTTTACTAACTCAAGCGCTCACCTGAACACGGCCTCACCATCACACCGGGTTCTTGTATGACCATTACTGCTTATGCTGATGCAAACTAGGGTGGGAGTCCTGATACACAATGCTCCACCACTGGATTTGCACTGTTCCTCGAACCGAACCTCATTTCGTGGCGTGCCAAAAAGCAACCGACCTTAACCAAGTCCACCACAGAGTCTGAGTATCAAGTAGTGACCAAGATGGTTGCTGAGTATGACTGGATTCGCTATCTCATGCATGAATTAGGTCTTCCTCATTCTAGACTAGTTCAGATCTACTATGATAATGTCTCTGCCACATACCTTGCTGCTAATCCCATCTCTTATGATCTAAGTAAACATGTCAATGTTGACTTTCATTATGTTTGTGAAAAGGTGATTAAGGGTGAGATCCAGGTTTGATTTACTCCTACCACCAAACACGTTACTGACATCTTCACCAAGGCATTGGCCACAGATCGCTTCCGCTTCCATAAAGCCAATTTGTACGTTGGTTCCCCTCGTACAGATTTTTTTTTTTTGGGGGGGGGGGGGGGTGGGGGGGGGGGCGGTGTCCCATATTAGTATCCTCTTCTAGATTTGATGTTATATTGTACTTACGTTCTTATGTATTCATCTCTAGTCTAGGCTCAATATATCCAAGCATACGTATGTAATTTCCATAGTTCTTTCCTCTATATAACAATTGTTTAGCAACCCTATCAGGTATGCTTCATAAACCTACTCTCTCACAAATAGGTTTTTTGTTTTATATTAAATATGTTGCAATAAATAGAAAATATTAATTTTTTTTTTATGTGGAGTAATTTTATAGCAAATTTAATGGACATTGGTTTTTTTAGTGAAATGACCATAACTCATTATTTGTTGTAAATATTGGATATTTTTCATATACAAATGTTAGAGTCGGGTTCGGATATTATTAAATATCCTAGAAATTGAAAATTATGTAAAAAATCTTTGTATACATATATACATATACATATATAATATATGTATATATATACCTGCTTTCTTCGCGGTTAAGAAAAACCAACCGCCTCATTGTGTGTGTATATATATGTGTGTGTGTGTGTGTGTGTGTACGCACAATAGCGAAGCAGAATGAGAAAAAAAAAAAAAGAGAGATAGAAAGAAGAAAGAAAGAGAAAAGAAAAAGAAAAAAGAAAGAAAGAAAACAAAAAGGAAAAGAAAACAGAGAGAAAGAGAATAAAAATATTTTAATAAAATAATTTCATTCTGATATAAAATACCTGCTATTTTTTTTCAAGCTTATTCGCGTTCATTTTTTTATTCTCTTCCTTTTGAGTATAATATGTCTATAGTTTTACAACACGTTATCAGCACGAGTCTCTAGCCAGCTAATTATTCTATACTCAAGGTAAGTTTTTCTTCCCTAATCTTTGTGATTTATAATTTTACTAATCTTAAGTTTACTGCTCTTGATATTACTGGCAAAATTTATTTATCTTAGACCCTTAATGTTGAGATACATCCTAATGTTGTGAATTTCGGACAACTAAAAAGGGTAAATAATGCATCCCAGCAAGATCACGCTAAGGCTTTGATATTTCTCAGGCATCATATCCCTGAAGGATTGAAAGCTGAGTTTATTGCAATAAAGGACCCGTATGTCCTTCGGTTGAATTTAAAGGAGAGGTTTGATCATCAAATGTCTATGATCCCCTCCTAAAGCTCGCTATGAATAGATTCACCTGCGGCTGCAGGATTTTAAAACTGTCAGCGGGTATAACTCTCAATGTTTAGTATTACCTCCCGATTGCAATTATGCGGTGAAAATATTACTGAGGAGGATATGTTAGAGAAAATATTCTCTACTTTTTATGTCTCGAATATGCTCCTGTACTAGCAATATTGAGAACGAGAATTTAAAAAATACTCAGAGTTGATATATGTCTCCTCGTTGCCAAACAAAGCAATGAATTGTTGATGAAAAATCATCAAACACGACCAACTGGATTCGAACCATTCCCTGAAGTGAATGCTTTGACATATGACCAACAGGGATATGGTCTAGGTTGTAAGCGTGGACATGGTCAGGGCCGTGGACGAGGTTATAGTCGCAGTCATAATAACTGACATTATGATACCTAGAATGGACCAAAATTTAAGAAGTTCACTAATGACGAGGAGATGAAGGAAAAAAGAAAAACTTTAGTTGTTCGTATTTTCTACTTTGCATATTCATGGCTGGTTAAAGTGCCTACTTTTTATTACTCATTCATTATTTATATGGTCAGCTATGCCGCCTACTTATTATCTATTATTTATATGGTCAACTATGCAGCCTATTTATGATCAGTTATTCATATGGCTATATTACTCAGCCAATCTATTTGATACTTTATTAAAGGGTCCAGAAGAGCATATATCATGTTTTCTGAAGAAATAATATTTAATTCTGAGATACCCATAGGGATGGTGAATCGGAAGTTAATAGACCCAACAGGCTTTTATTTTATGACATGACTATTTGAGTCATTCGGGTATAAATATGGTTAAGAGAATCGTTGAAATTCTCGCACCCATTAAAGAACTAGAAGATTCTTATATCGGGTGTTTCAAATTTGGTCAAAGGCTCCGGAAGAGAATATGGTATGTTCCTTGAAGGGACGAAACTAAATATAAGCGATGCTCTATTTTCTAGTAGATCACAGAAAAACTTGATCAGTTTTTAAGATATTTGTCGTAATGGTTATTACATTTAGACAATAAATAAGGGCGATAAAGAATATCTTTACATTACATCGCTTACTTCAGAAAGAAAGAAAATCATGAAAAAATTTTGTCAGCACTTTCTTCCGGGTTATATTATATTTACATAAATTCGATTGAATAAAATATAGTGGTTAACCATAAGTTAACTAATTGCAAAACGTTCCCCCTGTGGCATGACCATTTGGGCCATCCAGGTGTAACGATGATGAGAAAAATTATTAAAAATTCTCATGGGCACTCATTAAAGAACCTGAAGATTCTTCCTCCTGATGAAATTTCATGTGCTGCTTGTGCTGCTAAAGGAAAAAGTTATTACTATGTCATACTTAATTGAAATTGAGTTTGAGTCCCATGTATCTGGAAAAATACTAATGGGACATATGTGGGCCAATCATTTTATCATATGGACCAATTTGGTATGATACTAATAGAGGCCTCTACCCGTTGGTTCCCTGAGTTTGGGTAATACACTTGTGATGTGGCATTTGCAAAACTCCTTGCATAAATGATTCGACTAGTCGTAGATTATATGATATTGCAGGACAAATTACATCCCAAGAATTTAATGATTATTGTATGGGATGAATTGCCATATAGCCCACATACAGATACAAAATGGTCTTATTATTAAATGCCTGCAGCGAATGGCTAGACCATTATTATTGCCAAATTTTACATGGGTACATGTTATGATACATGTTGCAGCACTAATTATGGATCCCCCAGTATAACTTGTCTCTGACAAGGTCCAGATATATATCCCATCTATGAATTCGGTTATATACTATGTGTCCCAATTACTCCACCTCAATATTAACAAATGGGTCTAAATAGGGGGACTTTTGAATTTATCTAGAAATGTTAACTGAAAATATTTTACGGCATAATTTGCTGATTTTCAATTTGACAAAATAAGGTTTCCAGAATCAGGGGAAGAAAAACGAAAGTTAAGAATGTATGTGGAATGCATCATTGAACCAGAAGTTCAAGAAATTGTTCACTTGTAAATTTTTACAAGCCAATTCACAGATGTATTCACTAATGGAAAGATGGTGACCAAAATTTATCCCCACCATAGATGCTCCTGCTTGAATTAATATCCCAATCGAAGAATATTTTGACATATTGAAAAATTCATCCATTGCACGCCAGAAGCGTGGTAGATGTATCGGTTCCCAAGATTTGAATCTGAAAAAAAAAGAGCAATTGAAAACATTTGTCCCTCTATTACGAAACTCTTAAGGAGAAAAACTCTGCAGAGATAATAATATAGAATTTCTTAAGATTATCAGGTATCTAAAGCTACCTGAGACTATTGAAATAGTCAAACTGTTGAAATTATGATGATAAAGAGATCTCTATGAAATATGGGATATTATGGAACCGAAATTGATCTGATGTTTGTATATACAGTGGCTACTCCCTGATCAAAGAAATTGAAAATCGTGGACCAGTGTTTGCTCAAGAATGCCAACAAAAAATGATTGGCTCAAATAGAAAGACGCAATTCAGGCTGAATTAGCCATACGGACCTGAAGTCCAAATGCCTAAAGAATAAAACCTATATGCTACATATGGATGTTGATGCGAAAATAATGAGGTGGTGAAAAGCACAATTTGTAGCCCAAGGTTTATTATAGAGACCAGAAATTGATGAGACATACATATGAGAAATGGATGCACTTAATTTGACGGTCTCTATATGCCTCATATATATATATATATATATATATATGGTAATAGCTTATTTGTACCATGATATTTACATGAAAGTCCCTGAAAGACCAAACATGCCAGAACCATATAGTTCAAGACCGCGATACATATCTACTGAAAGAGAGATATGTTAATATCATCATAACTTCTGAAGAGCTTAAAAAGACTGTTACTCACCTAAACTGAGAACTCGAGATTGAAGATCTCGGAAAAGGAAAGATTTAATGTCTCGACCTGAAGATTGAGCACTAATATGATAGAGTATTACTCCATTGGTCAACTCATACCAGTACGGTACTTAAGTATTTTATCATGTTGTTTAGTGCCCCAATTTTGACCTCTTCCGGTCCTCAATGAAGTAACGAATAAATTCTTGACCCCACCATACCTTGTGACGTATTGATACAGCTACAACCAGATATGGCCTCTTTGGTCAACTTGTCACTAATATGTGATATGTGATTAAATGTTTATCTTGATGGGTTAACTAGTATACATTATTATATTATGTCAAACTTGCAATTAATATGTATGCAAGTGTTAATCGGCATCTTGTAAGTGACAAGAATGCTATTTTGTTATATAATTGTATTGCTATGTTTTGACAATCTACTAACAATTGCAGTTACAACTGAAACACTTGCGCTTTATGAGCAAGTAGAGAATTGGTAACATCAAAGCCCTTGATCCAACGATCAGGGGGAGTGCAACAATAAAGATAAGTATGCATTGTTCAAGCGAAAGAGAGTTCATAGAACCAGTGCACTTCAAAGAAGTTCTTACTCTTAAGCATCTTGAAGAAAGATGAAATACATGTTCGCTCAAGGACCTGGAAGAGTTATTCAAGAAAACAACTACTACAAACTTTCAAGAAATTGGCACAAGAGTGGCATTTGCCAACTCCGAGACATCCTTGATTAATGTGCACCCCTGAAAGGAGTTAATTACGCACTGCACTCTTTTTCCTCTGCTATGGTTTTTCTCACTGGGTTTTTTCCTAGCAAAAGATTTTTTAACGAGGTAGTTCAAAAAGCTTATATATCTCGGACAATATACACTTTAAAGATGTTATGTTCCATACATATTTTTAAAAAGGGGACATAACTAAACATATATCATCAAAGTTCTTTACACACGAGCTTCAGAAGATGGGTGAAATAGATTTTCAACAAATTCGCTCAAGTGAGAATCTGGCAGATTTGTTCACGAAGGCATTACCGACATCAACTTTTGAGAAATTAGTTTATAAGGTTGGTATGCGTCGACTCAGAAACACCCCTTGCTAATATGTTCATATGAGGGGGAGTTAAATATGAGCTGTACTTTTTTTCCCTTCGCTATGGTTCTGGGTTTTCCTGGCAAGGTTTTTAACGAGGCAGGCCTATTTAGCTTGGACATTGTGTCCCGTTATAACAAAAAATATCCAAAGGGGGAGTGTTGTAAATATTGGATATTTTTCGGGTACAAATTTTAGAGTCGAGTTCGGATATTATTAAATATCCTAGAAAATTAAAAATTATATAAAAAAACCTTTGTATACATATATATACATATATATATATATATATATATATATATATATATATATATATATATATATATATATATATATATATATACCTGCTTTCTTCGCGGTTAAGAAAAACCAACCGCCTCTTGGTGTGTGTGTGTGTGTGTGTGTGTGTGTGTATATATATATATATATATATATATATATATATGTACGCACAGTAGCGAAGCAGAATGAGGGAAAAAAAAAGAGAAGAAAGAAAGAGAAAAGAAAAAGAAAAAAGAAAGAAAGAAAACAAAAAGCAAAGGAAAACAGAGAGAAAGGGAATAAAAATATTTTAATAAAATAATCGTGTTTTGATATAAAATACTTGCTATTTTTTTAAGCTTATTCGGGTTCATCTTTCTATTCTCTTCCTTTTGAATATAATATGCCTATAGTTTTACAATATTATTTACTTTTTATTATTTAATTTTATTTCTAAATTGTCTACGTTTTCTTTAACGACAAAACCTTATTAATAGAAAAAATAATTATTTAATTTACTGCATCATAAATATTGGTTTTTATAGTCAAATAATCATAATTATATTATTGCAACTTAAAAATTGAATTTACTGCTTAATATATAGAAATAATTTTTTCTCATTTATTAGTGCAATAAATATTGAGTGAACTAGTCGTAATTTATTTTATTATAAGATATTTATATTATTGTTAATTGCCTTTTAAATAATTCATATAAGTATAATAATACACTTAGTTAAATACGTACCTAGTGCCTCGAAGGCTCCCGCCTAAGCAAGGTCTGGTAGGCGGATGTACGCAACCTTCCCCCTTCAGGGTATTACCCCTGAAGAGAGGCTGTTTTCGAGTACCCCCAACTTGAGGGTGAGCACTTCCCAGGAGGTCACCCATCTTAGTACTGCGTTACAGTGAAAAAATGGAGAAGGAAACAGAATTGTAGCTGGCAAATTCATTTTTCTGTTATCGGGTTTTTGACATGAAGAGGAGTGGTCATGCGCAAGGCACATGCAAGCTGGGTAGTTATAAGCACGTGTGGGGCACATGCCTCAGCCCAATTAGGGATTTTGCAGATATTTTTCAGTTGGTTTAATTGAATTGCAGCTCATTTTCAATTATGTTTTGCAATTTATATTTATATTTCTATATTATAAATAGTTAATGGAGTGTAAATTTAGGGTTATCAAAAGAGTAATATACTCCCTTCTTTTCAAATCTCTCTAATTCTCTTCTCCCTCATACTCTATTTCTTTGTTACTTGGTTGAGGAATTGGGAATTTGGTTCTTGGTAACATTGGTATCAAAGTTTGGTTCTTGGACTTGTGGGTGTAATTGGTTATCAATATGGCAGAAGGCACAAGGTCTGCTACTGAGATCCGCAGGGTGGAAGAATTGCTATCTGCTCAGATGCGATCCACTGAAGAATCGGTAGGGGGATTGAGGCTTGAGCTGCGATCATCGGTAGCTGGAATGCAAACTTCAGTAGACGAGTTGAGGAATGAGTTCTGTGAGTTCAAGGATTTGATCACGGGCATGTCATTGCATCAGGGCAGACCGGCTGATTGGGGAATTCATTTGGATGGAGGGCCAAATCTGACTGCTGCTCAAGGCTACAATAAGAAGCGTCCAAGGACACTGGAAATGGTAATCGATCTTATGCTGCTAGACTAAGTAGAACGGACTTCCTATTATTTGAAGGGGATGATGTAAAAGGTTGGTTGTTTATGTATGACCAATTGTTCTTGATTGATAACACCCCAAAAGCATATAAGATTAGATTAACTTTGATCCATTTAAGGGGTGTAGCCCTTCAGTAGCATCAGAAGCATTTGAGAACTAGGGAGGACATTACGGGAGTATCTTGGGTAGAATACTCCAATTCCCTTAAGGGAAGGTTTAGTAGTACATATGAGGATCCTATGTCTGAATTGATGAACTTAAAGTAAGATGGGTTAGTTAAGGATTATTTGGAAAATTTTGATAAGATTTCTATTAGAGCTGATTGGACCGAAGCTCAATTGATTAGCTGCTTTCTTACTGGATTAAGGGATGATCTAGAATTAAAGGTTAGATAGAGACAACCAGCAACTTTACATCATACAGTGTGTCGGCCAAGTTTGCAGAGGCTAAGGTAGAGGCCTTAGCCAAACAGCTACGATCCAAGGCTCCTCTGCTTCCTACACCTAATATACCTAAACTCCCTCTAAACACTTATAGACCTGTTCCGCACAGGTCCAATTACCCAACCTAAAATGCCTTACCTCCAAACAGAACGCAGAGGACTCTGTTACGAGCTAAGCTACAAGAGAAAAGGGCCAAGGGACTCTGCTATTTCTATGATGAGAAGTTCGAAGCTGGTCATAGATGTAAGAACAGGGGACCCCAGCTTTTTGTTCTTGAGGTAGATGGAGAAGAGTTGGAAGATGAAGGTCATGAAATAGTACAAGACACCAATGGAGAAAATTCCAGTGAAGACACAACCCATATTTCCCTTCACGCCTAGGCTGGAGGTCCCAACTTCCAGACACTGCGTGTCACGGGGTCTATCAGAAGGAAGCCTATTCACGTACTGATGGATTCAGGCTCTACTCATGATTTTATTGGTCTGGAGTTAGACCACGGGTTGGAATGTCGTGCTAGTGTAGCACCTATAATACCAATAGTGGTAGCAGATGGAAGCAAACTGAGTTGCACTTCACAATGTAAGGACCTCAATTGAAAGATGCAAGGTGTGGATTACTGCTCCAATTTCTTGTTGATTCCCTTGGGAGAATGTGATATGGTGCTAGGGATTGAGTGGTTGTTAACCCTTGGAGACATCAAGTGCAATTTCAGAGAGCTCACAGTGGCCTATACCAAAGAAGGAAAGACTAGAATTCTGCGAGGAGAAGGAGCAAATGTCTGTAAAACAGTAGGATCCAAGGCCATTACAAGAGCCTTGGTTGGCTCACCTGTTGATGCCCTATTACAAGTGAGAACTGAAGAGGCTGTTGTGAGGGAAGTGGAGCTGCTGAGGTTGGGACTAGACCCAGAAACACAGTAGCAGGCACCTGTTCCAAAGACTATTACTGATCTCCTGTCACAGTATGCATCAGTTTTCAAAGAACCCTAGCTGCTGCCCCATAGCAGACCTCCCTTTGATCATATGGTACATTTGAAGGAAGGCACTTAGCCCATAAGCAAAAGGCCTTACAAGTAGCCGACCCTTCAGAAGGACGTTATGGAAGAAATGACTCAAGAGCTGCTCAGGAAGGGGCACATACAGCATAGTACCAGCCCTTTTGCTGCAGCAGTGGTCTTAGTTAGAAAAAAGAATGGGGGTTGGAGGATGTGTGTGGATTACAAGGACCTTAACCAAGCCACCATCAAGGATAAATTCCCTATTCCCTTGGTCGAGGAGTTACCTGATGAGCTGGGTCAGGCTAAACTATTCACCAAAATTGATCTCAAATCTGTGTATTACCGGATCAAGACACACAGGGATGATGTGCAGAAAACAGCCTTCAAAACTCATTTTGGACATTTCAAATTCCTCGTAATGCCCTTTGGTCTCACTAATGCCCCTTCAACATTCCAAGCTCTCATGAATTCGACTTTGCCCCTTACCTCCCGAAATTTGCATTGGTGTTCTTCTATGATATCTTAGTGTACAGCCCTCATCTGGATGCTCATGCAAAGCACCTAAGACTTGTCTTCATGCAATTGCAGTAGCATCAACTGTATGCCAAGGGAAGTAAATGTTCTTTTGCAGCACAACAGATAGAATATCTTGGCCATATCATTGCTGATGGAGGGGATGCTACCGATGTCAAGAAGTTAGAGGCTGTCAGAAATTGGCCCAGTCCTACAACCCTCAAGAAGCTCAGGGGATTTTTGGGGCTCACTAGATATTATCGGAGGTTCATTCAAAGATATGGGGTCATAGCCAGGCCTCTCACTGAATTGACTGGCAAGGACAAGCTAGTATGGAATGAAAGGGCTCAACAAGCCTTCAAAGAGTTAAAGGCTACATTGATTTCAGCTCCCATCTTGGCTTTACCAGACTTCACCAAGCCATTTGTAATTGAGTCTGATGCGTGCAACACTGGGCTTGGCGCTGTACTGACAGAGAGTGGACATCTATTAGCCTACAGGAGCAAGGCCTTGAGTGCTAGGCAGCAATACCTGCTGAACAATACCCTTATCATCAAAACCGATCAGAAATCTCTTAAGTACTTGCTGGATCAAAAGATACACACCCATTTTCAGAAATTATGGCTAGCTAAGCTGATGGGGTTTAGCTATGTAATTGATTATAAGAAGGGCTAGTAAAATGAGTGGCAGATGCTCTCTCACAGATCTCTGGACAGCAAGTTACATGTATGTTACTCTCCTCAGTTGATAGCACTCAGTACGCAAAGATTCAGTTCTCATGGCAGATAGATGATGATCTCCAATAGCTCATAATTCAGCTCAATGACAATCCTCAAAGACATCCTCACTACAACTGGCAAGGCGATCAGTTGAGAAGAAAGGGGAAGTTGGTCATTGGTAAGGATGAGTCCTTGCAGTTGAAGATCCTTCAATGGCTCCACTCCTCACCAAGTGGAGGTCACTCGGGATGAGATGCGACATTGCAAAGGATTAATCTCGCATGCATGGCTTCGACCATGACAAGTGGTATCAGAGCATGATCTTGTGCCTACAATTTTCGTTCAAACGAAACCCTAAGTGCTCACACTGGCTCGAGGCAGGCGAAACTCTCCCATGGCAGAAAAGGAGGACTAGATACAGATGCTAGTACAGCTGGTCACGGAATCCAAGCAATCTGCTGAGGAATCGAGGAGGTTGAGAGATGAGCGTCAGACAAAGTTGCTCGAGCTTGTTCAGCAAGGGAACGCCTAGATGGCCCTGATTAATGGTCAGATGTTGACCCTGCTTCAACAATTGTTGGCAAAATCGTCGAGTTCTACAGCTCCCGCACGCGGCCAAGAAGCAGAGATGCTCTTTCAAGAGTCCCGGCTTAACACGGGACAAACTAACCAACCCCCAATCTTGGGAGCTTGCCCGGATAATGCGAAGACAAGTCAATCAGGGGCTCATGCTAATGGTAAGGGCTCTAAACCAAAACCTAAGATTGATTTTCCAGTTTTCAAAGGGACAAACCCTAGAAGTTGGGTTAGGAGGTGCCAAAAATACTATGCCATTTATCAGATTGAGGACTCACAAAAATTCGAAATAGCAATTGTACATTTAGATGATAAGGCAGATCTGTGGTTAGATGGCTTAATAGCCGACAAAGGTGAACTTTCTTGGAACGAGTTCTGTCAAGAATTGTATGAACGCTATGAAAAACAGGAAGACATTGATGTAGTTAGTCAGTTCAACAAGCTTAGGCAAACGGGTTCTATTCAAGAGTACCAAGAAAAGTTTGAAGAACTCAGGTCCCTGATGTTGGGCACTGACTCGACCTTCAGTGAAGGGTATTTCCTATCTTCCTATGTGTTTGGCCTTAACACTGATATTCAATCTTTGGTCCGAGCCCGTAACCCAAAAACCCTGTCAGAAGGTTTTTCCAAAGCCAAGCTATTTTCCAAGGCTACAGAAGCCTCATTACAAAAAGCCAAAAACACCCTAAAAGCCCCTTTTCCCTTTTCCCAAAACAATACCAACACCCTCCCTGCTAAGAACCAGCCCTTTTACCCAAAGAATAACCCCTCTTGGTCCAAGAGTCCTTCCCAAAGAACCCCCAACCTCTGTTATAAATGCAGCAGGAGGTATTACCCAGGACATAGGTGCAAGAATCAATCATTGAACAGCCTAGAGGCTGTAGAGCTTCATGACATAGACCCTGAGGCTGAATTAGAGTCTGAACAGCAGGAATCAGAAGGAAATATGTTGGATACTTGCAATGAGGAGGCTGCAAAAGTGTATGTCCACGCTCTTACAGGGGCTTCTACAACCAATACAGTCAAGATCCTTGGGCATTTACACAAGAGATCCATTGTTATACTGATAGACACTGGCAGTACACACAGTTTTCTTGACCCGTGGCTGGCAAAGGAAGCTGGATTTACATTGAAGGATACCTCTCCATTGGGCATCATAGTTGCTAATGGCCAGACCATGTTTAGTAAGCAACAATGCCTAGCTAAGTGGCAAATGCAGACCCATTCCTTTTCCTATCCTATCAGGTTGATGAAAATAGGGGGTTGTGACATGTTATTGGGGGTAGACTGGATGAAGCAATATAGTCCAATATCCTTGGACTTTAACCAGTCACAAATCACTTTCAGCAAGGAAGGCAAATCTGTGGTTCTCAAAGGAATTCAAGAAGCTGGTTCCCTCAAGCTCATCACTGGTCAGAAGCTCCAGGGGCTGTGCAATAAAAAAGAGGAGTTCTTCGTGGCAACATTAATGCTCGTGCAAGGATAGGAAAGGCCTACGGTACATCCTAACTCCTTACCTTTTTCAGTTTTGTCACTTCTTGATGAGTTTAGTGTGCTATTCCAAGAACCCAACTCTTTACCCCCACCCAGATCCCATGACCACCATATCCCACTTAAATCTGAATCTAAACCAGTCAACATAAGACCTTATAGGTACTCCTACTTCCAAAAAAATGAAATAGAAAAACAAGTCAAGGAAATGCTTGAATCCTCTATTATACAACCTAGTTGTTCCCCCTTTGCTTCACCAGTCTTATTAGTTAAGAAAAAAGATGGCACCACGTGGTTCTGTGTCGACTACAGACAACTTAACGACCTAACCATAAAGAATAGGTTCCCTCTTCCCCATATTGACGATCTGTTAGATGAACTCAAAGGGGCCTCCATATTTTCTAAGTTGGACCTTAGGGCTGGCTACTTCCAAGTCAGGGTGCATGAGCCCGATATCCATAAAACATCCTTTAGAACCCACCACGGCCACTTCGAATTCAAAGTAATGCCATTTGGCCTAACAAATGCC
Organism: Simmondsia chinensis; assembly: GCA_018398585.1. Lineage (NCBI taxonomy): Eukaryota > Viridiplantae > Streptophyta > Magnoliopsida > Caryophyllales > Simmondsiaceae > Simmondsia > Simmondsia chinensis. Next base: position 29,124,379 of record JAGTTD010000014.1, on the reverse strand, counting down.
CCTGCCACATTTCAATCCTTAATGAATAAAATCTTTTCTCCTTTTTTGCGCAAGTATGTGTTAGTTTTCTTTGATGATATACTTGTGTACAGCCAATCCCTTGAAGACCATCTAATACACCTCCGATCTGTCCTTCATACATTACAACAGCATACCCTTTATGCAAAAAGATCCAAATGCAGCTTTGCCCAACCCCAAATAGAATACTTGGGCCATATTATCTCAAATGAGGGAGTGGCAACTGATAATTCTAAGGTCGAGGCCATGACATCATGGCCAACACCTAGAAATATTAAGGAACTGAGGTCTTTCCTTGGTCTCACGGGCTACTACCGCAAATTTGTTAAAAATTATGGCTCAATAGCCAAGCCACTTACCGACCAGCTGAAGAAAAGTGGTTTCCAATGGAACTTAGAGGCGGATTCAGCTTTTCAATAGCTGAAAAGGGCCATGTCTAGCGCCTCAGTGCTGTCCCTTCTTGATTTTTCAAAACCCTTGACCCTTGAGACTAACGCTTGTGATACAGGTATAGGGGCTGTCCTAATTCAGGACACTAAACCAATAGCCTTCTTGAGCAAAGGCTTGGGACCTAAAAGCCTCACCCTCTCTACATATGAGAAAGAATTCTTGGCAATTCTCTTAGCTGTCTCTAAGTGGCGGCATTAGTTAGAGGCTGGTCCTTTTGTGATAAAAACTGATCACCAATCCCTCAAGTACCTGCTGGAACAATGTATAACAACAAGTGTTCAGAAGAAAGGTATGTCCAAGCTCCTCGGTTTGGACTACTCTATATCTTACAAAAAAGGTAAGGAAAACACTGTGGCTGATGCTTTATCTCGTAGAGGAGATGCAACCTGCTGCACCATCACCACTTCTGTATTGCATCCAACATGGGTGACAGAAGTTTTACAAAGCTATGACGCTGATACATTCTGTACTGATTTACTTGCTGCATTACTCATTAAATCTAACAGCCAACCAGGCTTCACTGCTAGGAATGGTGTTATCAGGTACAAAGGTAGGATAATTGTGGGCCAAGGTCATAACCTTAGGTTGCAACTCATTCATTCATTACACTCCTCACCTGAAGGGGACCATTCAGGAGTCCATGCCACATACCAACGGCTCAAGAGGCCGTTTTACTAGCCTCGTATGAAGTCTGATGTAAAGAAAATAGTACAAGAGTGTGATATTTGTCAAAGAAGTAAGGCAGACCACTCTGCCTACCCTGGGCTCCTGCAGCCCTTGGAAGTGCCAACTCAGTGTTGGACACAAATAACTATAGACTTCGTGGAAGGACTTCCACCTTCTTCAGGGCATGACACGATACTTGTTGTGGTGGATAGGTTGACAAAGTATTCTCACTTTGTCTCCTTATCTCACCCCTGTACCTCATCCCATGTAGCAAGGCTTTTCATGGATAATATTTACAAATTACATGGCTTACCACAAGGCATAGTTACTGACAGGGACAAGGTGTTCCTAAGTACCTTTTGGCAAGAACTTTTCAATTTATTGGGCACTTCACTCCACCTTAGTTCATCCTACCATCCCCAATCAGATGGACAATCTGAAAGGGTAAACAAGTGCCTTGAAACATACCTGCGTTGCTTTTGTATGCATAAACCCCAGCAATGGCAAAAATGGCTTACACTTGCTGAGTATTGGTATAATACCAATTTCCACAGCAACTTACAATGCTCCCCATTCCAAGCCTTATATGGGTATTCCCCACCTCAGTTGGATCTGGAACTTACTCCAGGCCAGCTTGCTTCTACAGCCTCCATTGGTGACCGGCTCAATGAAAGGCAGACCATGCTGCAGCAGTTAAGGCTCAACTTGGGCCAAGCTCAGGCTAGAATGAAGTACTTTGCTGATAGAAAGAGGTTAGAGAGAGTTTTACAAGTGGGGGATTGGGTGTATCTCAAGTTGCAACCCTACAAACAGACCACTGCAGCAGTAAGGAGATGCTTAAAGCTATCTTCTAAGTTCTATGGGCCCTTCCAAGTGCTTCAAAAGGTTGGACAAGTGGCTTACAAGTTGCTACTACCAGCTGGGTGTTTAATACACCCGGTCTTTCATGTGTCCCAGCTCAAACGCAAGTTGGGAACCCATGCCATTCTACAACCTCAACTACCAGTACTTAATTCTCATGGGGAAATGAAGGTGACTCCTGAAGCAGTGCTTGCAAGGAGGATTGTGGAAAGACAAAACATAGCAGTGACACAATGGTTGATTAAATGGGCAAACATGGATGAATCCGAAGCTACTTGGGAAGATGTTAGTGCTCTAACTTCTCAATTCCCTGAGTTCACAGCTGATCCTTGAGGACAAGGATTTCTTGAGGAGGGTGCAATGTCACGATTGTTAGTCTAGATGTTTTCTACATTGTAATTGTAAGAAGTTGTATTTTTGTATTGATTGTATTTGATTAGTTGTTAATGGTTGTTAATAGGTTGTTAATGGGTTGTTACTGATGTAATTGGGTATATTAACCCAAATGTGACCCACTGTATGATATCTCAGAATATACAAACTACTTTACTCTTCTCTCTCCCTATCTCTTCTCTCTCTCTCTCTCTCTCTCTTATCTTCCCTTCCCCGAGCTCCGGCTCACACTCGATTTGCCCTAATCTCTCATGCATGGCTTCGACCATGACACTATCCTGACTTTTTTGGTAATTATAAAAAGAACCCTGATATTTTAAAATTATTAAAAAAGACCCTGAGATTTTATTGTATTAATAAAAAAGACCCTCTCCAGCAAATAAGGGAAAATAACTTCCCTTTCAAAACGAGAAAATCATAATTCTGAGTGGCCCAAAAATCTTCACGGTAATTATCATACAAATTTAGATAGAATCGAGATAAACTAGATAGCCCAAAAACCTTTCAAAATGACGTCAGATGGTCGGAGAGGGCCCTTTTTATTAATACGATAAAACATTGGGGTCCTTTTTAATAATTCCAAAACGTCAAGGTCCTTTTTATAATTACCAAAAAGGTCAGGGTAGTAAAATATAAATAACCCAATTTTTTAGTGTCGCACTAATATTAATACCATTAACATCCGTTAGTTTTTGCTTACCTAACTTTTAAAAAAATAATAATTTTACAAAATTCAAATTTATTTTTATAATTATTCTAAATATTAAAATATATTAAAATTTTCTATATATTTAAAAAATATATTTTTAAAACGCCACTTAAACAAACACTAATGGATGCTAACAGCTCTAATATTAAGATATGACATTAAAAAATTTTGAAAAGTTTAGGTGATTTTTTAAAAAAAATGGAAAATGTAAGTAGTTTTTTGAAACCTCATCTAAAATTTAGGTAGTTTTTAATAAAAATACCCTAAAATTAATATACTTGTAAAAGTTGAAAAATGAGGAAAAAGAAAGAAGGCTAAGGCTCTGTTTGTTTAGGGGAAACAACATATTCAAAGGAGAAATTTTCTCCTTTTCTATTATTTGGCGCGTCTTTTGCTTACGGAAAATCTTTTTCCTCAAATGAAGGAAAATGACTTCCCTTTCAAAATGGGAAAAGTCCTAATTTTAAGTGACCTAAAAACCTTCGTGGTAATCATTATACAAATCTAGATCGAATCGAAATAAATTAGACTGGACTGTAGACATTTAACACAACATCGAACAAGAATTAGACCAATAATTAAAAACAGCTGTGATGTTACTTTGTTATAATTGCGACAAAATAATTTTAATCAAGTTAAATTGTTATCTAATATTATACAAGAAAATTATCTAGGTACCCTAATATTTTAGTATTTATTACATAGGTACTATGATATTTCAATAATATACAGTAATGTACCCTGAAGTTTAAAAATTTTCTCATGAATTAGGTATCTTTTGCCAAACTTTAATAGATTTAAAATGAAAATAACAATCTATATATATTTTTTATCAAAATACGATAATATATTTTGTCCAAAAATGTTAATAATTTCTGTTATCCAAAAATGCTAATATAACATATTTTTTGTGATAATATATAAGTAATTTTTATTAGAATGTGGACAACCTTTTGATAATATAATCATAATTTAAGCCACATTAATTTTTTGGCTGAAATTAGCCAAATTTTAATTAAAATTTATTAGATTTTAACATAATATATACACAACTGGTAAAATTTTTTATCTCGGGTCATCTGAGTGTATATATAAAAATGACAGAGTATTTAGATGATAAATGCTCAATTTTTAAAATATCTAAGAAATTGTTTTGCTAATTTATATATCTTTGATTATAATTTTTATTTTATTTTTGTTACTTCATATATGTTGCATTATTACTTATATTATCCTATAACAAGATATAAAATGGTTGGAGAAAAATATATTTTTTAAAATATGCAAGAAGACATCACAAATGGAGAATTAAGTTTTCCTTTGAAACAAACAACGAAAAATTTCACTCGGAATTTATATTTGTTAGAACAAATCTTCAAATATCTTGCAAAATCATTGCAACCGGGTAACCAAAAGAACTCAGTGTTAAAACTATGTAATCACTTTCCTTAAGGTTTGTTTCAATATATGAAATATCCTCGGGATACAACAACAACCAACTATGAAGTGAGAGTGTGTAAAGGGAGAGATTGAGTGAAATGTAGATAGATTGATGTTTTACTTTTATAAGAACACACAAGAACACAAACACTTTGAAAAATTTTCACACATTCAAAGTTTTCTCTCAATGTTCTTCTAATCTTTCTCAATCTTTTTGTGGTCAAAAGCCTCTCTAAATCAGGGGGAATTCATGCATATATAAGCCTTAAGTCGTCCCAAAAACATTGCAAAAAGAACCACCAAAAACTAGGAAAACCCGCACAAAAATGTCAAAATTGTCTTGTGTGTTGAAGCTGTGTGTCGACACACACATCAACACACAGGCTTACTGCAGATCTGTGCGTCGACACACAGAGTGCTTCCGTGCGCTTTTCTAAAAGGGTTATGTGTCGACACACGGGCCATGTGTGTCAACACATAGCTGTTCCACTGCGGTTATGTTGCATTGTGTGTGAACACGCATGGCCCATGTGTCGACACAAACAAGCTTTAAGCACTTAAACAAATACCGGGACGATTTCAAACGCATTTTATACACATATTAAACAAATATTTAGTACATATTTTAAAAATACATCAACAATATTTCCATGGAATTTCAAAAAAAAATCAAATTTTAAATTCTACTTTTTTTTAAACAAACGGAGCCTAAATAAAATACAAAACCAAAAAGAAAATAAAAATAAAAGGAAGAAAAACTTGAAAAAGAAAAGAGATGGAAACGGAAATTGGCAAAGAAAAAGTTTAGATATAACTTTAAAAAATTTAAAAATATAAATAATTTTTTGAAGCTGTAACTAAAAGAGTTTTTTTTACCAAGATGGCATACTTTTAAAAAAATATCAAAATGGTATAATTGTAAAAATATTTATTAAACTGACACACTTTACTATTCATTTATCAATGTATGCCATTTCAATTGGCATACAATGAACAGTAATTTTTTTAAACGAAAGTACAGCTAATTTGTATTTTAAAAATTATTGTATTACAACTATTTTATATAAATAATTTGAAATTTTAATAATTTTTAAATATAATAAATTTTAACATTTATTTTTTTAAGAAAGTATATTAACTTTATCATAATATATATGTGTTATCTTTTTTATTATCATACAATCTATCATATATTTTTTCAATTGTTATGCTATTTTTTTAAATAATTATTCTGTTCACTTATAAATAATTAATATCTTTTCTATTACAATAAGAAAAACACTTATTTTGTCTTACTAACAAAGTCTACAAATGAATTGGTGTTGTACGGTAATGAAAGGCCAAGACGTCACCGTATATTTGATTTGATTTTTTTTTTTTCATCACCATATGTACGATATCGTATGGGGCCCCACATTTTTTGTTTTTTTGACAGAATATGGGGCCCCATATTTAATGAGCAACGAAACCAATGAAGTTTACGTAAACTAAACGTCAAAATAACTTTTATTTATTACATCGGTCCTTATATTTTATCTATTATATTAATTTAATTACCGACGGTCCTTATATTTTATCTATTATATTAATTTAATTACCGATTCTTTAAAAGAGTTATTATGGACAGAATAAAATTATTATTACTATAGCAATGACATGATTTATAAGAAAATAATATCCACAAAACAGTCCATATGGGAGTTGAAGGTGGTTTAGTTCCTAACAATCACACTTTGCTAAGTATGCTAAAAATATGATTTCATTGATTCAAGACAATTCCTTTCGGAGAATCAGCGACTTCTATCCCCTAAGCAGTACTTAACTGGCCCCAAGTCTTTTATCCCAAATGATTCATTTAAAACAACTTCTCAAACAGGTTGCTACGATGCAATGATGGCATGTCTCTCATGTTGGGGGTCCTCGGAATTAGCCTCTCTTCAGGTTTGACATCTTGAAGAGGGAAGGCTGCGTATATCAATTCCCCCCAGACCCTGCTTCTTTGAGGCACTGGGTTTTTTTGTTGTTGTTCTTGTTGTACTTTTAACCTTGGTGATATGATCTATATTGTTACGAGTTATAATAAGATCATCCACATATATCAAAATAACTGTAGAAATATCCCCATGAAAAAAAGTAAACAAGTAATTATATTTTGATTGTTGGAATCGGATGCTATTCAAACTAGAAATGAATTTTTTTATTCCAATTTCGCGAAGCTTGTTTAAGGTTATAAAGAGATTTTCAAAAATGATAAACTTTTCCTTTATATTTTTTTTCAAAGCCTTGTGGAAGATTCTTGTAAACTTCTTCATCTAAGTTACCATAAAGAAAGCATTATTTACATCTAGTTAATGGATGATTCAACTCCTAGCAACTGCCACAACGAGAACACATCGAATGGTAACTAATTTCGCTATAGGAACAAAGGCTTCGTGATAGTCAATACCTTCTACTTCAGTGAAACCTTTTGCAACCAATCTTACCTTGTATCACTCTATTGTCCCATCAGATTTATACTTAACTTTGTAAACCCACTTTGAGTCAATTGCCTTCTTCCCAACTGGTAAAGTTTCCAAGGTCCAAGTCCAGTTTTGCTCCAAAGCTTGGATTTCCCTTTTCATGGCATCTCTCTAATGATTGAACTCAATGGCCTATTTAAAAATTTAGGCTCATCACTCGAGGTGATAGCATTTAAAACATTACAGTGAGCGTTAGAAAAATGTGCGTTAGATACAAAATTTGAAATAGGAAAGGCTATACTAGAGTTAGCTGTCGGAGGGGAAGTAGGAGCATAGGCTATAGATGTAGGTAGGTTACAAAGATAGTCCTGGTACTTAACGGGCATTGAATGTAAACGAGAACTTCTTCTCATAGTCTCGGGACCCTGAACATTTTGTCCTTCCTGCTAATCCGAATGGTGGTCAGGACCACTAGCTAGCTCGTCGATTTTTGGTGCAAAGGCTGAAGCACCGTCGGTCTGTCGGTCCTCAGCAGTGGACGGTTGTTGCCCAAATGGACTTGTATTACCGAAAATTGGAAACTCACTTGTATAATCATGATTTGGAATAACAATATTGGGTTTAAGATATGGGAAAATGTCCTCACAAAATTTTACGTCTCTTGATGCAAAAATTTTATTTTCTTCACGATCATAAATCTTATAACCCTTTTGATCATGCGGATATCCTATAAAAATACCCGGAGCAGTGCGACTTTCAAACTTATCATTAGACCTATTTTTAATGTGATAGTAACACAGACTTCCAAAACACATGTAAATGCCCATAACACGGAATTTTGCCCAACAAAACTTGATAAGGACTCTTGTTTTTAAGGAGTGAAGGCATCAAATTTATAAGATAGGCAGCCGTTAAAATATACTAACCCTAGAATTTCTTAGGAAGACCGGCTTGGAAGCGGATAGCTTATCCAACTTCTAACAAGTGCTTGTGTTTCCGTTCAACCACCCCGTTTTATTGAGGAGTTCCTGTTAGGGATGTCTGAAACTAAATCCTTTGATGTTATCCCATGCTAATGTATCCAGAGCGTAGGCTTGCTTTGAGCACTCTAATTTCTCCAACGTAACAGTGCCGGAGGCATGACCCGAACAGTTAAGGCCAGGAGCGCATCATCGACAGAAAGAGCAGGACGACCGATGCACACCAAAGGTGGACCGGTCGGCCCACCCTAAGGTCCAACTACGAGTTTTTTAACTGCAACAACTTAAATATACGCTATTGGAGCTAGAATTACCGCTGCTGCTAGCATCAGACTTGCCCTCCAATGGATCCTCGTTAAGGATTTAGATTGTACTCATTCCAATGCCCCACGATGGGCACCACAAGGAGTGGAGCTTGGTGCTTAATTTGACCCAACATGGGGAAACTTACCAGGTCTAGACATAGTAAGGATTTGACAAATTGAGAGCTCTTTCTTTATTCTATGGCTGGTGATGCATGATCGTTCTTAGTTGGTGGAGCGATTTGTCTTGTGAACTCTGTTAACGAACGAGACCTTAGCGTGCTAACTAGCTATGTGCAGGTACCCCTTCCCAGCTAGCTTCTTAGAGGGACTATGGCCTTCCAGGCCACGGAAGTTTGAGGCAATAACAAGTCTGTGATGCCCTTAGATGTTCTGAGCCACACGTGCGCTACACTGATGTATTCAACGAGTTTATAGCCTTGGCCGACAGACCTAGGTAATCTTTGAAATTTCATCGTGATGGGGATAGATCATTGCTATTGTTGGTCTTGAACGAGAAATTCCTAGTAAGCGCGAGTCATCAGCTCGCGTTGACTATGTCCCTGCCCTTTATACACACCGCCCATCGCTCCTACCTATTGAATGGTTCGGTGAAGTGTTCGAATCGTGGAGACGTGGGAGGTTCGTCGCTGTCGACGATGCCAGAGAAGTTCACTGAACCTTATCATTTAGAGAAAAGAGAAGACAACAACTTAATGCACAACAATTACTGCCTAGCTAATCTATCTATTATATTACTATAAAAGCCTAACTCCCCATAAATCCCTCTAAAATTCTCCATTCTAAAAATCCTATAATTCTAAGTCATTTCATCACAAAGTGACTTTTTCAGAAAATAAAATACCCATTAAGAAAAAGACATATGTCTTGATAAAAATACATGTATTTTAATAAAGAGATATGTTTCTTTGATATATTTTTTGGTAAAGAGACACGTCTTTTACTGAATAGAAATGTCTGCTAAATAAAATGACACGACCGTTGGTATTTTGATAGAAGTCACCCCCTTCTTCTTTGTAAATTATATTTTGATTCTCTATCTACCACAACATAAAAGATAATTAAAAAGTGGTGAAGAGGAAGAAATCAGATTTTTTCAATGCCCATACTCAACAATCAATCACGAATTGCTATTAATTAAGGTATGTATTTAATCTTAATGTGTAGAAATCAGAAAATTCAAGATCTATCGTAATTTATATTGTATGTACTAATGTTGATGCATAATACAATATTGTAATGTAATAATATAGAAAATTAACAAATGTAAATATGCTCGTGCATCGTACGGGATAACACTTGTTACTATAAATGTATATAAGACAAAAAAAATACAAAACTAAAATATAAATACCAGAATTCAACACCTATGGAAGGAAAGGAATGGAGAGGACAACTTCTTAACGCACAACAACTTACCGCCTAACTAATTACAATAAATGTACATAAGAAAAAAAAATATATAAATCCAACATACAAATATCAGTAGAAATATAAATAAAGATAAAATTACAGAAAACTCTCCCATTTTTCACTTCAAAAACAGAAAACTTCTATCATAAATAAAAGCACTCACAAAACCCTCACTTTTAAAAATTTATCACTTAATTCCATGCAACTTATTTTTTATCATTTTGCGCCTAATGTTTAATTTTATTTTTAAAAAAAGGTTATATTATTAGACAAAAATTAAATATTTTATATTTTTAGCAAAAAAATTAAGAAAATTTTCTATATTTATAAAAATATAATTATTTTAATTAATTATAGTAATATTATATAAGTTTAAAAGATAAAAAGTATTTTTAAAATTTTTAGAAAAAAAATATTATGAGATAAAATATAACTTTTTTTTTGTTGAGGGGCAAAATAATAATAAAAAAAAGGAGTTTTGTTGCAAAGTGAAAAATTTTCAAAAGTTAGGGGGTTTAGTGAGTGGTTTTATTTGTGAGGAGGCTTTTTTGTTATTGAAGCAAAAGTTAGGAAAGTTTTCTATAATTTACCCTATAAAAAAATATTACAATTCAACAATAGCAGACAAAGTATAAGAACTGATAAGACAAATATGGTAAAAAATAACCAAACTAAAAAATAATTAATAATAAAAACAATCAAACAAAAAAAATGATTTGAAAAAGCAGTTCTCACTCCCACTTCTTTGGAAAACATTTTCTGTTGAGAATTCACATGTGAGCCTAGTAATTAGAATTTCACATTGGAGTTGTAAAAGAAAAGAGATTACCTTAGAAGCCTAGTGGATTACTCTATCTATTACCAATTGATTTTAGTATGGAACCCCACTTGGACATATAAATGGATTTTGTATGTTCCAACTCTGTAGGTTATGCCTAAAAAGGTCCGGTGAAATTTAACATGTTATGTACCTAATTTTAATGATAATTATTTATTCATTATTAAGTTAATAAATTAGTAATTCATTATTAGGTAGGTAAATACCTTAGATCGTTTTTGAATAATTATCTAAAATTGAAATGGTTGTTAAATACCTATGAAATAATAAATTATTCGAGTTCATAAATATTATCTTTGAATTCTTTAGTGCCAGTGAAATAATTTTTCAGTTTAAAATTTGGGGTACTGCATTACCTTTTTGGTATAGGTCATTACATTTTCAGCACATGACATTACTTAGAGTCGGTTCCGAAAATAATGCTCAAAAATAAAAAAATAAAAAAAATAATACTGAAAAAAAAAATTCCAAATCTACTGTTGAACCGCGTTTACAAAATGCGGTTATAATAAACCGCATTAAGAAAAATCGTTTCAGATGAATTAAAACCGTGTTTCGGTTTACCATAATAAAAACCGCGTCTTAATAACGCGGTTTACCATAATAATAACCGCGTCTTGATAAAGCGGTTTACAAAAATAAGAAACGCGTCTTGATAAAGCGGTTTACAGTAATAAGAACCGCGTTTTGATAAAGCGGTTTACCATAATAAAAACCGCGTCATAACACGGTTTAATATGGTCAAACGCAATGAGTCGAGCCGAGCCCTTAACAAGCTCGTATCGAACCCCTTAACGAGCTCTTATCGAGCCCTTATCAAACTGTTCGATAGTGAGCCGAGCACCCCCTGTTCGAACTTGGCTCGTTAAGCTATCGAGCTCTCCTAATGAACACGAACGAGCTCTAATCGATTTTGAGCACGAGTAGTTCATTGAACGCTCAGTTCGTTTACACCCCTACTCACCGCCGGTCATATCATCCGCTGTCGCCCTTCTTCTGCTTTATACGCCGAAGATCTTTAAGTATCATTGTCGTAGCTATTTGATCACTACTGAATTAATAGCCTTTTATTGATAACTTTTCCTGATTTCTTAAAACCTCCACTTATAATGTTGGAGCTTCATTGAGAGGAACATGGGATCAATGTGACGATCATCACGAATTGCGGCATAATGGTGACTATAAGCGATGAAAATGGTGTTTGGGCGTACTGCGAATAAACCGCGTTTAGTAAACGTGGTTATTACGTAAACCGCGTTTAGTAAACCCGGTTTATAGGTAAACCGCGTTCCTATAACGCGGTTTATTACTCTATGAACCGCGTTTTAGTAATGCGTTTTATATAAATATAAAACGCATTTTATAGACGCGGTTTTTATGCATTTTAAACGCATCACCTTGACGCGGTTCAGTATAGCCGCGTTTTGTAAACCCGGTTCAACAGTAGATTTGGAATTATTTTTTTTTCAGCATTATTTTTTTTATTTTTTATTTTTCAGCATTATTTTCGGAACCGATTCCATTACTTAGGGGTGTTCCAAAAATGCGTAACCGAAATACCGGACCAAAATTCTGAAATACTGACCTGAAAATGCGATTAACCATACCGAATTTCCTATTTGGTTAACCGAACTAAAAAAATTTGAAGTATTTCTGGACGGTAACGGTTAGTGATTTTATCCATTTCGATTAATCAATTTACCGAAATAATATATATTATGTATATATTTTCACATGTTCATAATATTATATTGTTTACTAAGTATATTTTTCTATCATATAAATGACTCTTTTATAATGCATGATTAACTTTATCTTTTTTTCTAATTCATCTCCTGTCATGGAGTATCCGTGCCTCATTGTTATATCCTAAATACTAATTAAACACTACGTTGCTACAATATAGTGCTACTCGCTTGCTCACATATTAATTAAAATAAGATGTTATAGGTTTAATTTTTTAGAATTATATTATAAGTTCACAATTTGTTGAATGTTCTCACGTTTAATATATTTTTAGGATATTTACAAACCGTTAAGGAGATAGATTGTATAACATAAAAGAGGCATTGTATTACTTTTTCGGTTACCGGTTAACCAACATAACCGAACCGAATTACCGAAAGTCGGTTAACCGGTCCTTTCGGTTGCGGTAACGGTTAGAGATATTTGAGTATTTTGGTTACTGTTAACCCAACCGAAATACTTTCTGGTACGGTTAACCGAACTATGAACACCCCTAACATTACCATTCAACACCTTTTTATTAAATTGAGTTTAGGAATGTTAAAAAAATATGGAACAAATTTGATATTCTCTGATACCAATTTGTGAGGGAAAATCTTGATGCGTAAGCGTAAACCCTAATAACTTGATTCGATTCAAATAATATGACTCACACAAACGAGAAGTAAACAAATATATGAGAAAGAAAGAACAAACATGAACACACAAGGATTTACGTGGAAACCCCTCTACAATCGAGAGAGGAGAAAACTACAGGCGGAAATAGAGATTCTTTATTGATACTTGAACAAAAGAATTACAATCACACTTCCTCTTAATGAGATCTATGGAGAATTATAGATCACTCCCTCTGAACTCTCGTAGCACTCGAATATCTGAATTGGAGAAATTATGAAATCACCTATCTCTCTCTTTAGATGACGGCAGCCTCACTCTGAATTGGATACCTAAACTGAAATCCTAACAGGTCTATTTATAACCCTCGTGGAAAAACGACTCCTGATCGATCGGTGAGTCCCGATCGATCGAGGTCCCGATCGATCGGCCCTCTCTTGGCCAAAACAGGTATTTTTCACTTAAATCAATCGGACATCCCCCCATCGATCGGTGACCCCTCGGCTACCCTTAATTTCTAAATACATAAATTTGAGGTATAATCCTAACAAGGAATTACTAAACTAAAAAGTTTAAAGACAGTTTGTAGACTGAAAAATAATTTTACCAATATCATGGCAGTAATATGTCACCTACCCAACAATGGAAGTCATAAAGCATTAGCATTTTGGTGTATCACGTCACCTATCCAATATATTACATTATCATTCAGTTGTACGACATTATCTTTTTAGAGACTGTGGTTGAGAGATCATTGATGGCTATAATACAAAATTATTTTATCATAGCACATGAAATAAAACATTCAGACACAAAGGCTATATTTGGGAGTATATTTTTTTATAGTTTTTCATGTAACGTTTAGTATTTTAACTGGTAAAATAACGAGTTTGGTAAAAAAAAAATTTATAACTTTTTAACTATTTGACAAGTCAAAATGTTAAATAATGTGTTTGGTAACAATTTTCTTAACGTTTTTACTAACTTCTAGTGCTTAAATATAACTTTTTGGTGCCAAAAAGTTAGCGTTTGAGAAGCTGTGTATAGTAGTTTATTTCTCCTAAAAGCTAGCTAATGGGAAAAACAGTTACACTTTGGTATTATAACTCTCAATATATGCACAAGTTATAAGTCTGTATTTTTATTTTAAATTTTATTTTTAAATGCCTTTTAAATATTTAATTAGTGAAAAATTAGTCAATAAAACATATATATTTATTTTTTATTTTTTATTTTATAAAAATATTTAATATTTTCATGTATAGCTAATTTACAACGAAAATTATATAATTACTAGAAAGTTGTTTATTTATTTATTTTACAGAATATGATTGTACAAACAACCAACATTATTTCATCAACAGTTAATAGTTAACAACCACCAACAACTATTAGGTAACAGCCAATAACCAACATTTATCAGCTAACAGCCAACGACTAGCAACTTTTAGCTAACAGCCAAAAGCCAACAACCAACAACTAACTTTTAACAGTTGATGCCAAATAAGAGGAGTTTATAAATCAAAAAATTATGTCACCAAATATATCATATGATTTTAATGTGTTAGGACCTAAAAATAATAATGGTTAAAGATTTCATTATCATTTTTCATATTCCTACAAAATCTAATCTTTATATTTTATAATATGCTCAAAAAATCTTTATATTGGATAATAATAATAATAAAAATAAAATAAAAATCCAATCTTGAATATCTAATTTTTTTTTTTTTTTTTGATGGTAAAGCTACGGGGAGGGGCGAGGGGATAAACCCCTTAAATCCTCAATAAAGAGGAGACCACTTTTGAGCTTTGTGGGATTCGATCCCGGGTCACCTCGTTGGCAACCGGCGATCACGACTACTCAGCTATGTCCCTAAGGGACTCTTGAATATCTAATATGTCACACTCTTTCGTGTATAAAAGGAATAGTATGTGACCCCAAAAAGGTGAGGGCTTTTTTGCAACATAATTTTAGCGTTGGTTTCTAATTAAAAGTTACGCTTAATAACTTCTCTAGAGAGAGAAACCGAGCTTGTTAGCTTGCTAGAGAGAGAATATGTGGCGGCTTAAGGTATCTGAGGGCAGCGAAAACCCGTGGCTCGTTAGTGTTAACGGCCACATAGGGCGGCAGCATTGGGAGTTCGACCCGCATGCCGGCTCGCCCGAGGAATGGGCCAAAGTGGACCGGGTGAGGAGTGAATTTACTGAGAATCGGTTTCGGATTAAGCAGTGCGGTGATCTCCTCATGAGAATGCAAGTATGTATTCAGTGGTGGATTCAGAAATTTTTGCATAACTTCATACCTTTTTTTAAATTGTATACCTTTTTGCATTCTTAATGTATTAATAATAGAGGCGATGACAATTCCATTTACTGAGAATCTATACTATAATAATGTTTAAACAAAACGTACTTTTAACAGTTGAAAAAGGAGAATCCGATTGTGACAATTCCACCACCAGTGATGGTGGCGGAAATAGAGGAGGTAACTACAGAGGCGGTGACGACGACACTGAGAAGGGCCATTAGCTTCTTTTCAACCTTGCAAGTCCAGGATGGCCACTGGCCAGCTGAATCCTCTGGTCCCTTATTTTTCCTACCTCCTTTGGTACGTACTTCGGGTATTCGGGTATATAGAAAGTTTATCATTTAAATATATATGAAAAGACGTAATTAAGTATTAAAAAAATAATCATTTAATAATATCTAACATTTTTAACGATAAGCTCTTTTTGAGCTTGGTCTAAGTTCAATTGAACCAATTTGTTGAGTCTGTGATGGCTGCTTGCGAGCTTAAACAAAATAAAATGAACCGTCTTCTAGCTAAATTATGAGCTGCGTGTACTTGAACAACGAAAGTTTGAGCCTATATAAGCCTAGCTTAATCCTAAGTAATGCTAAACAAGCTGAAGCACTCCAACACAAGTCTTGCCTCAATCAAGCAATAAAAGCTCGAGTTTTGGTTTAGCTCTTTGACAAATAGTGTGTTTGAGTCAACTGGGCTCGAGCTTGTCAGACCGAAGGTTTGGCTTGTTTACATTTTGCTCGGCTCAGATCGAAACTCGCTCATCTCGAAAACTTCAAGCTCAAGCTGGGCTCGAATCCTTTGAGCTTGAACCTTATTGATGTGATTCAGACTGCATTTGCGATTTTTAGGATTATTTAAGTTCACTACAGACTTTTTTAGGTTCTTTGGCTCATCTAAAATCAAATTTGGCTTGGATGGATATAATTAAGCTAATTATATTAAGATAGGCTTGTTTAGGCTTGCAAGCCTAGAGTTCGGCTCGGCTTAAACTGGAAAAGAACTGAGCTTTCTCAAGCCTTATAACGCATGAGCTGGTTCAGCTTATTTCCATCTCCACTCTTCACACTCCTAATAACTCAGTTGAGTCATGCGTAGTTAGGAGTCCACCAATTTCCTGGTGGGTGGACTCAGGTTCAATTAACCATATCTGTAATATGTTACAGGAGCTCAGGCTAGGCTAAAGGCTACACAATGGGTGTTGTACCTGATGGTCAGGGACAGTACAATAACGGTGGTCTTAAGTGTAGGAGATGTTAGCTTAGACTTTTGTAATAAAGTTTTGTTTTACAAAAAAAAAATTGTTTATTTAAACCTTCTCTGCACAGGAATTTGATTTCTATGTCTTGTTTTGTGAATAATTGTTATTCAATTAATTTTGATAATGGAGATTTTAATACGAGAAATAAATTGTTTATTTGCAAATGTACAAGAATCAATTGTTTATTCATGATATTTTCTTATCAAAACCATGGTAATTGTTTAAATGAATTTAACATAAGTTCACTTGTTCAATCTTCTAAAAGAAAACACCCTGAATGTGATATTGCCTACACATGGCACCAACGTCTAGGTCACACTAATTCAAACAGGATCTAAAGACTGGTGTAAGATAGACTGATAGAGGTTTTGGACTTGAGGTCATTATCAGTCTGTAAATCCTGCATAGAAAGAAAGATGACCAAGTCTGTCTTTAAGAGTAAAGGCAACAGGGTTGGTGGCTTGCTTGAGCTGGTTCACATAGATGTATGTAGACCAATACATGTTCAGGCAAGAGGTGGGTATGAGTACTTATTCATGTTTAGTGATGATTACTCAAGGCATGGATATGTTTACCTAATCAGACATTAATCGGACTCTTTTGAAAAGTTCAAAGAGTACAAAGCTGAAGTTGTAAAGCAATTAGGTAAACAAGTTAAATCACTACGATTAGATCGAGGTGGTGAATATTTTTCGGGTGAGTTTTTGGATTTTCAAACTGCAAAATGAGATGAGATCTCAGCCTTCTGCTCCGGTTAGACTGTAGCAGAATAGTGTTACAAATAAAAGGAACAAGGACGGTTTTTTTCTACAGTTTTGATTTAAAAGGTCTTTTGTAAGTATAATGCAAAATACTTAGAGAAGGATTTTGCAAGTAAGCTACAAAATCGAAAATAAAATAGTATTAAAGGAAAATGACAATAATTTTGAAAAGCTACACACAACTTAAGTTATAGTGAGAGCATTAGATGCGTCTACTAATAGGAACAAGAATGTTCCAGGTACACGAAAGCTTAGGTGTAGTGGGAGGATTGTCAGGACACCTGACAGGTTCATAGCGGGGGCCTTAGTGGTTGACCGTGGCATTGAATCTGATCCTTTTACCCACAATGAAGCAATAAAGTGTTCTAGTTTTGTGCAATCTGTTGCTCAAATTATGCGTGTCCAACCGACATTAAAAGAAAGTAGTGACTTTCTTGGTATTGTATGTCAACGATATACTACTCATTGAGAATGATGTAGGGGTGTCGTTAGTTGTAAAGACTTGGTTGTCATGATAGCTCAATATGAAAGATATAGGAGAAGCCAGCTCTACTCTTAGGATTAAGCTTCTGCGAGGTCGTAAGAGTGGGATGTTGGGTCTTTCTTTAGCCACTTAAATTGACAAGCTATTGTCAAGGTATAGCATGGAGTCCCTATCTCTTTTGAGTAGTGTTCTAGGACACCTCAATAAAAGGAGCAATTGAGGAATATTCCATATGCTTTGGCAGTGGGAGCCTCAGGTATGCCATGTTGTGCACGAGACTTGATGTCTGCTTTGCTATGGGATAGTATGCAGGTATTAGTCTAATTTGGGTCTAATGGATCAGGTGGCAGTGAAATATTTTCTCTAGCTCTTGAGAAGAACTAGGGATCCTATGTTGATATTTCAAGATGGTGAGCTGGTTCCAGTTGGTTATACTAATTTAAAACTTCCAGTCAGATTAATATGATAGATGTTTGACGTCTAAGTATGTCTTTATCCTTGGAGTGGGAGCCATTAGTGGAGGAATGTTAAGCAGTATTGTATTGCTGACTTCATAATAGAGTGATTGTGCTCGCTAATGGTTAGGCTCTGTAGATTTCTGGTTCAAACTTAAAAGGGGTGAGTATAGACATTGTCATAAATTGGATTTAGGACAAGCAGGAGATTGTTAGGAACAGTGTCCTGAAATCCAGATTTATTCTGGATATATTATTTTAATTAATAAATAAAATTAAAGTTCCAGTCATTTCCTAGTTAAATTTGTGTATTTGAGCATTTATACTGCATGTGATTTTCTTTCGAGAGGCATCCATGAGATGGGTGTAGTCCTCAGACTACAATTTACATATTTGTTCTAAGTGGTTTATGAGACTAAGCCACAGATAGACTCGGAACAAATGATATGGATTGTTGTTTGAAAGACTCGTAGTCGAAGACAAGTCTGGACCACTTGTATGTTAAGACTATAACGTGACACTTTAGATGGCTTGTCTTGGTCATGTGGATGGAGATCTAAAAGTGTTAGGTTAGTGTGTATGACACACTGAGTTGGACCATGTGGGTTACTTATTTCTAGACTACTATCGGAGATGAGTGATTCGCATTGTACTGTTTGAACGACGACTCTAAATCCTGAGGGTATTATGGACTTGTGCATGGAATGTTAGTTACTTTGGTGTACTATAAGTAAGGTCTAAAACGAATGACTGAAATCCCACTTACACTGGGTAGCGGTGTGAAGTGTGACAAGGATCAGGGTATTCAATAGGGAATCTACAGTCTTTTATGAGATACAGATGTCCCCTTAGTTGATTCGCAAATGTTTGATTGGTTCGGAAACTTTGGCCTAAGTATTCCAAGTGTTTGACATTTGGAATTTATACTGTGAATATGTTCAAGTATAAATGAATTATTCAGTGAAGGGCGAGTCGGTAACTAATGGAGAAGCTGTGAGAAGGATAATGGTAGTGGTTATATTTATCCTTTGTCATGGACATCTCGTGGAGGGGTTGTTGTCATCAATACAGTATATTAGGGAGATATCGAATAAATAATTTACGTCTGGAGTACAGTGAGATTTATTTAATGAAATTAAGTCTCATTAAATAGTAATTAAATTAATATCATGAGATGATTTAATTTAACCCATTTGGAGCTAGATTTAATTTGTCCCAGGGGTCCCTACGCAAGCCTCTGTATTTTTTGCCATTATAAAAATATTAAAGAATTTATGAGATGAATTATTTATCCATACGATGGGTAAATTAATTTTGCCAAACATTATTCATGAGATGAAGAAAATTTGAAAATTATAAAATAAAATAATTTTTAAAAAAATTAGAATTAATAAGATGAATTTTTACATGTGGGAAACAAAGAAAAAAAAAAGGGAAAATCGCGTTTTAAACAGGTTCGATCCGTGTGCACGCGTAACAGCCAACCAGCGCGAGACACGGGTCGCGCGCTGGGCGAACGAATCGCTATCCGTGCCATTCGGCACGGACCAATCACCGCATGCCACGTGGCACACGGTGACAGGGCTAAAGAAGGGTGCACAATATTCAAAACGCATCGTTTTAGCTAGTTTTGGATCAATGTGCTGCGTTTTGTTTTAAACTGCAGCTCCTTTTTCAATTTTAATTATATTTTCTCGCTCCGGAATATTTCTATAAATAGAAGGGTTTATTCCGAGGTTTGGTATTCGAGCTCAAAATAATTCTTTAGGGTTTCTGAAATTGTTTCGGAGATTCAGTTTAATGTTTTTCGGAGCCCACCCTCCGGGCAGTTCGAGGTTATTGCGTAGAAGGTCTCGAGGTCTCGATTTTCAAGAACATTACTATCTTTCTAGTTTTCTTTTTATTGGAGCAATACCAGGTATGTTCTTCTTTATTTATTCAGTTTTATTTTTCTATTTATTTACAGTATTAGTTATTATACCTGTTTAAGTTTATGTATTGTTATGAATGTATTAGAGTAAAAGGCCTATAGATCTAAATTAAGAATTTAGATCTGATGATTTAAATTATAAATTTAAGTCAGTAGATTTAAAATTAGGAATTTTAAATCAACCCTAGGTTTAGAGTTATGAATTCTAAACCTGTTCCGCTGCATAATCTTTAGGGAGAATTTATGAAATTCATCCCAACAACCGGTATTAGGGCAAACGGTTTATAGAGATAAACCTATTCCCGAGAACTCTCGCACGTGAGGTGTCACGGAGCGTGACTCTCCGACCGGGGGCTTAGGTAAAGAGAAGAGTCTCCTACTCTAAGTGCTTTAATATGTGCCTATTGTTGTGACCATAGTTGAGAACTATGAACCCAATAGTCGGCATCAGAGTTTACTTTTCAACAAAATTTTAATGCTTTTCTCCAACACGTGTTCCCATGGCCAGATTACAAACGAACAACTGAGAAAGGTTATAGTCACGGTATAACAACAAACCACCAGCAACACCCAATACGCGAACATTATCAGTCAAGATCTCTAGTACCTCAACAGGGACAACTGGAGAAAAATCTCCTGAAAAAGAAAAGGCCTCCAAGTCGGGCTGTAAGAAGAATCCATTTGCCGTACAGCTCAAAGAGTAGAAAGACTGCCGCCTAATAAAATCATAGTTAAACAACAAATTACGGGCAAAAGATGAAACACAGGAAAACCTTAGGATTGATTTAACTGCAAGACGCAACCAGATTTCGCAAGTAACATCGTTCATGGAAAGGAAAAGAAACAAGCAAAAACAAAAGTTCAAGAGACCTTTTTGTTAAACAAATGCTTTGTTGAAAATGAACCCCAAAGCAACACACCATTTGGATTACAGAACCTATGAAATACTAGCCCCACATACATAGATATTTATAGCAAAATACTTTGGGATAAAAAGTGCCTTTTTTCCCTAAAGTGGGGGGCTAACTGTTAGGGGAGGACCCTATTTGCTAGGATTATCACCTCCCCAAAAGGGAACCACCACAAGTACACCCTGGCGGTACTCTCTACCCTGGCGATATCCCTCTACCCTGGCGGTACTCCCTACCTTAACGGTACTCACGCACGACCATACCCAAACTCTCCCTTTCTTTGCCACTCAAGCGCCAAGGGCCCCCCCCCCCCCCCCCCCCCAAATCACTATAAATACAACCTCAGCTACCACAGAAGAGGGGACTTGAGCTCGGTCCTCCCTTAAAAGAATCCTACCAAAAAAACCCAAAACAAGCTTGCTCTGACAATAATAATTTTATTTTGGTAGTAACATTACCCATTTTTAATTGTATTAACATATATATGCCATTCACGCTTTTCAGGTTGAAGTTCCTTGGAAACAGTCTCTCGTAAGGGTACCCCATGATAAAGTAATGCTGTGCACATTCCCCTCGACCCCTACTCATGTGGAAACCTTTGAGACACTGGCCCTATTGTTGCTGTTTTTGTTGCAATATAGTCTATATAATTAAAATTATTCAAATTATGTCTACTATTGAAATTAATTTATTTTTGAATGAAATTTGTAACGTTAATTAGGCAGTGTGTGGTTGACGTTTGCATAACCTAAACATGTCCCGCAAATATTAACTAATGTTATGATTTAACATTTAATTTTAATATTAGACTGTATTGAGACAATTTCAATTTTAAAAGGACTAATTTTTTTTTTATTTTTTATCAACAAAATAATTAAACTAACACAGTTAATAATTTAAGAACTAAATTAAGATAGTTGTAAAAATTATCAAGACTCGGGGTAGCAAATGTGTCGTGTCGTGTCGTGTTCGCATTCGTTCTATGCAAGGGGTCTTAAGAATGGGGTCATCCCGAACCCGACCCATTTAATAAATAGGTTAGAAACTCTTAACCCTTACCTAACCCAATTATTAAACGGGTAACCCGCAGGTTACTCATTTAATTATGTTAGTGACTTTTATTCATTAAATGCTGGTTTTTTAACTTACAAACATGTTAATAATGCACTTAATGGTTGATAATACTAATAAATATTTGTTATATTTATAACTAATACAATAAACTATCAAATTAATATTACTAAATATAGTTCAATTATCTTAACTCAAAAAAATATATAATAACAACAATATATTATTTAAATGTCTAACTTAACTATATAAATGGGTCAATCATGTCGAAAATAGGTTACACGGGTCAAACCCAAATTTAACCCAATTACCTAAAAGAGTTAAACGGGTCAACCCAAATTCAACCTGGCATCAAAACCTTTGACCCAAACCCATTATCTTCGTGTCGTATCTTTATTACATTATGTCAAATTTTGTCAGCCCTAATCGAGACCATGTAACAAAGATAAAATGGAGAAAAGAAGATTTTATTTTCTTGATGATGAAATACATTCAATAGTCTACCTATTTATAATTACAAGAGCTAATAAAGTAAGAGCCGGCCCATGGAAAGGAAGAGAAAGGAGGGGACAACAACTTACTGCCTAACAAATTACAATGAATGTACATAAGGAAAAAAATACCCAGAGCTTTGCGACTTTCGAACTTGTCATTAAACCTATTTTTAATGTTACAGTAACATAGACTTCCAAAAATAAGTAAATGCCCATAAGATGGAATTTTGCCCAATAAAACTTGATAAGGACTCTTATTTGCAAAAACGGGTGAAGGCATCAAATTTATAAGATAGGCAGCCGTTAAAATATACTCACCCAAGAATTTCTTAGGAAGACCGGCTTGGAAGTGGAGAGCTCGTCCAACTTCTAAGAAGTACTTGTGTTTCCTTGAACCACCTCGCTTTGTTGAGGCGTTTTGGTTAGGGATGTCTAGAACTAAATCCTTTAATGTCATCCCATGCTAATGTACCCAGAGTGTGGACTTGTTTTCAGCACTCTAATTTTTTCAAAGTAACAGCGTCGGAGGCACGACCCGGCCAGTTAAGGCCAGTAGCGCATCGCTGGTAGAAGGAGCAGGAAGATTGATGCACACCAAAGGCAGATCGATCGGCCCACTCCAAGGTCCAACTACGAGCTTTTTAGCTGCAACAATTTAAATATACGCTATTCGAGCTAGAATTATCGCGACTGCTGGCATCGGACTTACCCTCCAATGGATCCTCGTTAAGGGATTTAGATTGTACTCATTCCAATGCCCCAAGGTGGGCACCACCAGGAGTGGAGCCTGTGGATTAATATGACCCAACATAGGGAAACTTACCAGGTCCAAACATAGTAAGGATTGACAAGTTGAGAGCTCTTTCTTGATTCCGTGGGTGGTGGTGCATGGCCGTTCGTAGTTGGTGGAGCTATTTGTCTGGTTAATTCTGTTAACGAACGAGACCTCAGCCTGTTAACTAGCTAAGTGGAGGTACCCCTTCACATCTAGCTTCTTAGAGGGACTATAGCCTTCCAGGCCATGGAAGTTTGAGGCAATCACAGGTCCATGATGCCCTTAGATGTTTTAGGCCACACGCACACTATACTGATGTATTCAAAGAGTCTATAACCTTGGCCTATAGGCTCGGGTAATATTTGAAATTTCATCCCGGTGGGGACAAATCATTGCAATTTGTAGGTTTTGGACAAGGAATTCCTAGTAAGCGCGAGTCATCAGCTCGCATTGACTACGTCCCTGCCCTTTGTACACATTGCCCATTGCTCCTACTGATTGAATGGCTCGGTGAAGTGTTCGGACAGCGGCGAGTGAGTTGTTCATCGCCAACGACGTCGGAGATGTTCACTGAATCTTATCATTTAGAGAAAGGAGGGGACGACAACTTAATGCACAACAACATATAAATAAATATTACTATAAATGTACTGCCTAACTAATTACTATAAATGTACATAAGAAAAAAAAAATACAAAACTAAATTACAAATACCAGTAGAAATATAAATAAATATTAGAATTCAACACCTATGGAAGGAAGAGAAAGGAGGGGACAACAGCTTACTGTCTAACTAAATACAATAAATGTACATAAGAAAAAAAAAATACAAAACTATAATACAAATATCAGTAGTAATATAAATAAATATTAGAGTTCAACAATAATAGACAAAGTATAAGATTTGATACCATAAATATGCTAAAAAAATAACCAAACTGAAAAATTAATAATAATAAAGGAAAGAACCAAACAAAATAAATGATTCGAAAACAAATAGTTCTCAAAGTCGCGATAGAGTCGCGATATAAATCAAGCCACTTGACCAAAGCGAGGCCTAAGTCACCCGTAAAGCAACATGGACCAGACAAGGACAAAATAAAACACACAAACACATCAAAATAAGAAAACAGGATTGTAGAACAAAAAACAAACAGGCTATAAGACGCTATAAGACTAAGAGGTGAGAGGACAAGATCAGGTAGGGAGGTGAAAACACAACATAAAAAACCTAAGGGAATGGTAGGTACTCGATGCAGTTCTGGCTCCCTCTTCTTTGGAAAACATTTTATGTACCTAATTTTAATAATAATGATTTATTTATTATTATAAATTAGTAATTTATTATTACTTAGGTAAATACCTTACATCTTTTTTGAATAATTATCTAAAATTGAAATGATTGTTAAAAACCTATGAAATAATAAATTATTCAAGTTCATAAATACTATGTTTGAATTCTTTAGTACTAGTGAAATAATTTTTCAGTTAAAAATTTGGTGTCTTGAATTACATTTTTAGTATAGGATATCACATTTTCGGCACATGACATTACCATTTAGTTGTGTAAGACCACCTTTTTATGGAATTCAGTTTAGGAATTACTGAACTAAAAAATTTAAAGGCGGTTTGTAGACTGAAAAATAATTTCACCAATATCATGGCAGTAATGTGTCATCCACCCAAAAATGGAAGTCATACGACATCATCTGTTCGGTGTATCACATCACCTATCCAATATATTACATTATCATTTAGTTGTATGAAATTACCTTTTCAGAGAATCTGGTTGAGAAATTATTGGCAGCTAAAATACAAAATTATTTCATCATAAAACATGAGCTAAAACATTTAAACACCAAGGTTGTGTTTGGGAGTATCTTTTTTTAATAGCTTTTCATGTAATATTTAGCATTTTGACTGGTCAAACGACGTGTTTGTTAAAAAGATTTAATAACTTTTTAGCTGTTTGACCAGTTAAAATGTTAAACGATGTGTTTGATAACAATTTTCTTAACTTTTTCACTAACTTCTAGTGCTTAAATATAACTTTTTTGGAGCCAAAAAGTTAGCGTTTGAAAAGCTGTGTATAGTTAAAAGCTAGCTGATGGAAAAAATAGTTACACTTTGGTATAATGACTGTCAATAAATGCACAAGTTATAAGTCTATATTTTTGTTTTTAAATGTTTTTACATATTTAGTTAGCAAAAATTAGTCAATAAAACATATATATATTATTTTTTAATTTTATTTTATAAAAATATTTAATATTTTCATGTATAGGTAATTTGCAATGGATATTATTATTATTTTTTTTTGATAACTAATGGAAATTATTTAATTACTATAAAACTATTTATTTATTTGTTTTATAGAATATGATTGTATAAACAGCCAACTGTATTTCGTCAACAGTTAATAGTTAGCAACCAACAGCTATCAGCTAACATCCAATAACCAACATCTATCGGCTAAAAACAAACGACCAATAGCTTTTAGCTAACAGCCAAAAGCCAATAACTAACAACTAACTTTTAACCGTTCACGCCAAATAACCCGAGTCTATGAACCAAAAAATAATTCACCAAATCTAAACTCTATATTTTATAATATGCTAAAAAAACTTTATATTATATAATAATAATAATAATAATAATAATAATAATAATAATAATAATAATAATAATAATAAAAAATAAAAATCTAGTCTTGAAAATCTAATATGTTCACACCATAGTTAGTTAAATACGGTACGGGAATAAAACAATATTTAATACGTATGTGTATTATTTGGCTTTTTACAAAAAAAGTTCGGTCAAAAATCCGGTTAAAAATGCGTTGACTCATAGAAAACGTATACGAATATATTCGTGTTTAAAACGATTGCATTTTCAAATATGCAACTAAAAAATTCGGATCATTTTTTGCAAAATTAGAATATGTATAAGCTAAAATAATGAAAAATTATCACTTATGTACCTTGATATTGGACTATTTATGACATGGAGACCTTGACATTTTAATATTCACCATAAGAATGTTTCAATATTTTTATCATGTAGGTATTCTATGTCGTAATTTAATTAATTTTCGTACAAATTTGACCTACTTTACACGGAAAATATAAATGTAATACAATACATACGATAATATACATAAATTATTCCAATATTTTTAACAAAAGTTTCAACGGATTGTGATAAAAAGTTAGGCGAATTTTAATTAGACTACCTAAGTGATAAAATTTTGAAACTTTAAGGTATTATATTATATATTTTGAAACCTTATTTTAAAATGACATAACAAGATAAGTGAATTTTTTTATAAATACTATAATACATTTGATCTAATTTTTTATTTCAAAATTTCAATATCAATGAATTTTTGGATAAAAAAACGTGAGTATTTTTCTTAAAATACGTATAATACTTTGAATATTAAAAAACGTAAATTTTTTCGTATTTTTGAAAAAAAACATAAACATAAGTATTATGAGCATTAATACATATATACATATTATTCGCGTATGATACGCAAATTTATTAACTGTGGCTCATACTCTTTCGGGTATAAAAGGATTAGTATGTCACCTGCCAAAAAGGAGTGCCCTTTTTTTAGCAGAATTTTATTGGTTTCTAATTTGAGAGTTACACTTAACAGCTTCTCTAGAGAAAGAAACCAAGCTCGTGAGAGAGAATATGTGGCAGCTTAAGGTATCCGAGGGCAGCGACAACCCGTGGCTCGTTAGTGTTAACAACCACATCGGGCGGCAGCATTGGGAGTTCGACCCGCATGCCGGTTCGCCCGAGGAGCGGGCCGAAGTGGACCGGGTGAGGAGTGAATTTACTAAGAATCGGTTTCGGATTAGGCAGTGCGGTGATGTCCTCATGAGAATGCAGGTGTGTATTCTTCAGTGGTGAATTTAGAAATTTTTGCATAACTTCATATCCTTTTTGAATTATACACCGTTTTGCACTCTTAATGTATTACACCGACAAGTAGTAATCGATTTCAAATACGAGTAGTTAGTTAAATGTTTCATCGTTCAAATGGTGAATTTAAGTGAGAGAGGAAATATTAACATATAAAATTAGCGAAGTACCCCACAGAGCCTGTTCCTAAAATAATATGAAGCGGAAAAATATTTCTAAAACTAACTTCTAAAGAGATCCACGTCCCCTTTAGCAATTTTTTATTCTTTTTTTCTAAAAAATTAAATTCCAATGCCCAGTTTTTAATACATGTATGCATGTGCATACATGTGTATTTTATTTTTTATTTAAATTTATAATATTTTCTTAATTATAATAAATGAATCAAATTAAGTTATTTATTAAATATTTAAAATAAATTTATGTATAAATAACTAAATTTGAATATTTAATAAATAATTTAGTTTAATTTATTTACGTTAATTTAAAAAATATTATAAATTAAAAAAAAAATGACTGCATGCACATGTATGCATATATTGAAAATTGTAGACTAAATGCCTCCCCAAAAGTAAAGAAAAACAAAACTGAAAAATAAAAAAATTATTAAAAATAACATAGACATTATTTGGGTAAATAATTCTTTTAGAAGTTAATTTTAAAAATATCTTTTATTTTAATATTATTTATATAAATATTAAAAAAAATACTAATCCACCTAATATAAATCATTTTAATAAATATTGGTTGAAGTTTACTTATGGTAGGAATTATCCATTTTTAAAACTTACCAATTGAACTAATATTGTATAGACTAGTTCATGTGTTGCTATTACTATTGAAAATAAAGGCTTTAAAAGTATATTAAGTAATGGATTATGCCAAAAGTTTAAGTTATTAGATGACATGTATAAAAATAATTCTATATTATAACAATGTTTACTTACGTACTTTCAATAGTTGAAAAAGGAGAATCCGATTGTGGCAATTCCACCACCAGTAACGGTGGCAGAGACGGAGAAGGTAACTACTGAGGCGGTGACTACAACACTGAGAAGGGCCATTAGCATCTTATCAACCATGCAAGTCCACGATGGCCACTGGCCAGCTGAATCTTCTGGTCCCTTATTTTTCCTACCTCCTTTGGTACGTACTTTGATTATATAGAAAGTTTATCATTTAAACATATAGGAAAAAGACTTAATCAAGTATTAAAAGAATAATCATTTAATATTATCCAACATTTTTACGATAAGCTCTTTTTGAGCTTGATCTAAATTCAATTGGACTAGTTTGTTGAGTCTGTTATGGGTACTTGCGAGTTTAAGCAAAATAAAATGAACCGTTTTCTAGCTAAATTATGAGCTGCATGTACTTGAACAACGGAAGTTTGAGCCTAATAAGCCTAGCTTAGTCCTAAGTAAAGCTAAACAAGCTATGCTCAACTTGAAGCTCTCCAACCCAAGTCTTGCCTCAATCAAGCAAAATATTGACATGTTGAGCTTGAAGCAATAAAAGCTCGAGTTTTGGTTTAGTTCTTTGACAAATAGTGTACTTGAGTCAGCTAAGCTCGAGCTCGTCAGACTGAAGGTTTAGCCTTGTTGACATTTAGCTCAATTCAGATCGAAACTCGCTCATCTCGAAAACTTCAAGCTCGAGCTAGGCCCCGATCTTTTGAGCTTGAACCTTGATTGATGTGCTTCAAACTGCATTTGCAATTTTTAGGATTATTTAAGCTCACTACGGGCTTTTTTAGGCTCTTTGGCTAATCCTGACTCAAATTTGGCTTGGTTGGATATAATTAAGCTGATTATATTAAGATAAGCTTGTTTAGGCTTGCAAGCCTAGAGTTCGGCTCGGCTTAAAGTGGAAAAGAACTGAGCTTTCTCAAGCCTTATAACGCATGAGCTGGTTCAGCTTATTTCCATCCCTACCTTTCACACTCCTAATAACGAATATAAAAAAAAATCTTACTCATAATATAAATTATTATTAAGTCATTACAGAATAAACTTTAACATATTTTTTTACTTCGATTAAACTTTAATATAAGTATTATACATATTATAAAGAATTTTGGAAAATAAAACTAATAATAATAATAATGCAGGTAATGGCACTACACATAACAGGAGCAATAAATGAGGTTTTATCACCTCAACACCAGATGGAGATCAAGCGTTACATCTACAATCACCAAGTATTTATGCTCTCCCTTTTTTCTTTTTACTGTTACTGTCGCAAAAAATTATTATTATTAGAATAAAATTATTATTTCTAGAATAATTTTATAACAGTTATTATTTTTAAGTCATATTATTACTCTGGTAATAATAATTTTAGCCCAATGACTCGATTTTTTACAATAATTATGTTTTGAGAATTTTTTATTAAGAAATATGATTTGGCTGCTCATAACTTAGGTAGACTTTGACACGGTAATGCATACAATTATGTAGGTTTCCTAGATGGGGCTTCTGTCCTAATCTGGTGAATTTTTATTCAAAAATATTAATATAATATATGATTCTAGCGATATAATATGGTGAATTTTATTCCTTAGATAGCGTCAAGTTTCAAAAATATATTATGCTTCTTCCTTTTTTTTATTTTTTTTACTGTTATTATCTGAGTAAAATTGTTATTGTCCAAATAAAATAGTTATTTTTAAGATTTTTGTAGCTCTAATTATTTATAAGTTACATAATTATTTTGACAATAATAATTACTTTACCTAACAGTAACAACTCCCCTTTTTTTACAATTATTATAAAAGAAATTTTTATTAAGAAATATGTTGTGGTCGCTCATCACTTAGGGGAGACTTAGGGGAGACTTTGACTTGTTAATGCATACAATTACATAGGATTCCTCAATGGTGCTTCTGTCCTAATCTGGAGAATTTTTATGCAAAAAAATATTGATATAACATATGATTTTAATAGTATACAAGTATCTTCTTAGTGTGTAACTGATTTCTCATAAGAAATCTAATGTGCTGAATTTTTGGAACCATGTGTTATCTTAGTATTTTTTCAACGTATTCTGATGAAAATTCACCATATTTTGACGTAGTCTTCCTAAAACACAATTTCTTTTAGACCTTAGGATACGTCATTGTATATATTAAAAAGTTAGAATATCTAAGTGATCATAAATTGAATAAGTTTTCTTTTTGAGAAACTAGGTTAATAAAAAAAAAAATTATTGCAAGAAGATTTTTTTTTTTTTTTTTTTTTCATTTCTCACACACCAACAACAACAGACCCAATGCCTTAAGTGCTCCTGCATAAGCGGGGTTTGGGAGGGGTGGATGTATGCAGCCTTACCTCTTCAGGGTATAATCCTGCCAAGAGGCTGTTTCTGAGGATCCCCAACTTTATAGGGTTGGTAATACGAGGACTTTCCAAGAGGTCACCCATCTTGGTACTACGCTCGCCCAAACACACTTAACTTCGGAGTTCTAATGGGATCCTGGTACTACGCTCACACACCAAAAACTGCAAATATAAGAGAATGCCAAATGTTTTATTTTGGAAATAAAACCCCAACTAATAAAGAGGTTAATTTTGAAAATAATTGATCATTTATCACCAATGTATCATGATATTTTAATATATAAAATAGAGATTATTGAGGTTTAAATATTTTATCACTTATGTATCATAAAGTTTAAAAATTTTAACAATCAGGTACCCTTTTATCAAAATTCGATAGATTTTTGTTGGAAAATGCTAAAAATGAACATGATTCTGATAATATGTTGGTACCTTCATTAGAAACTGATGTTTCGTTGCCCAAGAATGCTAAGATGATACATTATTTCAACAATATTTAGGTAGTTTCTATTAATATTCGGTGAATTTTTTGCCGCAATTTGTTGAAATCATTTTTAAGAATTGGTCAAATTCTTATAAAATTAATCTAGCTTCGACATAGGGTACCTAGGTGATAAACATTTAAAAACCTCATATTCTTCATTGTATATATTAAACAATGTAAGGGTACCTAAGTGATAAATAATCAAACTTTAGGGTACCTAACTGATAATTTCTTTTGAAAAAAAAAAAAAAAAGAATGAAGATGGAGGATGGGGATTACACATAGAGGGAGAAAGCTCCATGTTTGGATCAACACTCAACTACATTGCATTGAGGCTCATGGGTGAGCCCTCACATCACCATGCTCTCCTTATGGCTCATCAATGGATCCTTCATCATGGTGGTGCTCTTGGCATCCCCTCTTGGGGCAAGTTTTGGTTAGCGGTGAGTCTGTTCAGTATTTATACTATTTCTTTGATTTAATACTATCGAGTTACAACAAACTTGAGAAATTTAATATAAGAGATGTGGACGCAGGTACTTGGAATTTACGAGTGGGATGGTTGCAATCCCATACCACCAGAGTTCTGGCTGCTTCCTAAAATTTTACCCATACACCCTGGTAATTCACTGGCTTGCACTTAAGTGAAATTCTATTTCAAAATTAAATTATGGTCCATTTATCACAATATCCACATGAGACTTTCTTAGTAGACTCAGATTTAGGGTCCTCAACCAACGAGCCCAAAACATCAGGATATCATGAATAGTTAGTTTTCAACTAAAAGCTTATGTTGTACAAGGTTATGTCATCTACCACTGGACTAGACTGATTTCTACTTGATTCAATCCTTCGTCACACTAGCTATTGGGATACCATGCTAGCGACACCTTCAAATAAGTATCTAAGACTCAAAGACAATTTAGAAAGAATGAGCTATTGGGTCACTTTTAAACATATTTATAACTTTTGTTATACAGTCAACTGTGACACTAATGAAAGTGTCACTAGGATGGCTAGATTCTCTTTTACGCGTAACAAGAGTTAAAATCTAGTGTCAAAATAGACTTTTTTTTTTTTTTTTTGGTAGTGTCATTAACCTGGTCTTTAGCCTATCTTGGTTCCAAATCCAGTTTGAAAACCCATATTAGTGAGATAATTCAGTCTAAGAGTAGGACATAACAATAGTTACTTAGCTTGCTCCTTAGTTCAACATTAATTAAGATCTTCATCATTCTTTTCGATTCGTTCTATATTTGAACTAATAAACTGTTGAGTATTTTGCTAATATACTAAGACTCCAATTTTGTTGCAGGAAAAATGATGTGTTATTGTCGATTAGTGTACATGCCCATGTCATACCTTTACGGGAAAAGATATGTGGGTCCCATCAATGAATGTGTGCGCTCACTAAGGGAAGAGCTCTACAATGAACCATATCATGAAATCAATTGGAACAAAGCTCGAAACACTTGTGCTAAGGTGATTCCTTAAGCTCTGAAATAGTAAAGCTGTTGGAATCGGTATAATGATAGAATTATCTCATCCGTGCGAGAGGTCTTGGGTTTGAAACTTATCTGTCTCATCCCCAGTTGTAATCCTTACCTTCGTAAAAGAGAATGAGTAAGAAAGGATGGTAGGAAAGGTGAGAGTGATGTGGCAACACTAGATGAAGGTCGGGTCAAGTCAAGTCATTCAAGTAATCATGTATTAGGGTCGAAACAGAGGGATTACACTTGGAGACTTTTAAGCTTTCTGATTATCAGGTTTTCATCATAATCAACTACTGATGTCATCCTCTCAAATCTATGTTCGATCCTTTATCTTGGATTTAGATTAAAATCCAACCAAAAATCGCCAAATCTACTGTTAATTAATAACTCAGTGTAAAATAGCAACCACAATAATGGGTGCCCTCTGTATTATATTTACAGTAAGTTACAGGGGGTATAAATGTAATATATAAACTACAATAATTAAACATGCGAACACTCCCCCTCAGTCAAAGCGGGAGTGGAGCGAACATGAAGACTAGTTCTAAAATCTAAAAACAATACTCGTGGAAGAGTCTTTGTAAAGATGTCTGCTAGCTGTAGAGAGCAAGGAATATGTAGTATTTGAACTTGCCCAAGTTGAACTTGCTCACGTACAAAATGAATGTCAAGCTCCATATGCTTGGTGCGGACATGCTGGATTGGATTTGTCGAAAGATATATGGCTGAAATGTTGTCGCAGTATGCAAGAGTAGCCTTAGGTAATGCAACATGCAACTCATAGAATAGATTTGGCACCCAACAACATTCAGCCACTGCATTAGCCACAGCCCAATACTCTGCTTCAACACTAGACCGAGACATTGTATGTTGTCTCTTAGAAGACCACGAGATGACATTAGGTCCTAGAAGAACACAATAAACTGAGATAGAGCGATGAGTATTTGGACATCCACCCCAATCAGCATCTGAATAAGCAGTAAGTTGATCCACACGAGAAGGAGAAATAGTCAGTCCGTCGCCATTTGTCCCCTTAACATATTGAAGTATACACTTCACTGCCTTCGAGTGTGGCTCACGAGGATCATGTAAAAAAGGCAAACTTACTGGACTGCATAAGAGATATCTGGTCTAGTAAAAGTCAGATAGTGAAGAGCACCAATGTTACGTCGATAAAGACTTGGATCAGAGATAGGAGCACCATTCTTAGCAGATAACTTTGAAGAAGAATCAGTGGGATTAACAGTCGAATTTATGCTTTCAAGATGACATCGAGCAAGAATATCCCATGCATACTTGCTCTATGATAGAAAAAGTCCTGCTAAGGTTCGAGAGACCGAGATGCCGAGAAAATTTTAAGTTCTCCAAGGTCAGTCATAGCGAATTCTTCTTGCAACCGAAGAAGTACAAGAGAGGAAGCAGTCAAAATAATGTCATCCACATAAACCAGAAGAATAGCTATATCACATCCATATGAGAGAACAAATATAGAGGAGTCTGATTTACTCCCTTTGAAACTGAGAGTGGCAAGAAAGGAAGCAAACCGTTAATACCTAGCTTAGGGAGCACGATTTAGCTTACATAAATAATTAGGATGCGGGGTCTACAAAGCTAGGAGGTTGAAGCATATAAACTTTCTCAGAAAGATGCCCATTTAAAAAGGCGTTCTTCACATCAAGCTAATGTATAGGCCAACCCTTAGAAACAACAAGAGAGAGTACAGTACGAACTGTTATCGATTTAACAACAAGACTAAAAATCTCATCGAAATCAATGCCATATAGTTGAGTAAAGCCTTGAGAAACTAGTCTTGCTTTGTACCTGTTAAGAGTGCCATCTAACTTCTGCTTCTTTCAAAATACCCATTTGGAACCCACAACATTAACATGAGATGGCTGAGGAACAAGAGTATAGGTGTGATTGCGCAAAAGAGCATATAGGTCTTCTTCCGTGGCGTTCATATAATGCTTGTCTGTAAGAGGACGGAATTAAATCCGAAGAGGAAGATACATTAATGATCATGGATGGAAGAACTTTAGGCTCAATTACCAAATTTAGATCGAGTAATCATCGGATGCATTGAGTGAGCTGAAGCGGGAGCTGCTGTTGTGGGTTCGGTTGGTGAATGAACCACGACTGTTGGAGAAGAAGCTGTTGCGGATGGTGGAGGTGAACCGATAGGTACTAGGCGGGCTAGGGAAGTTGCTACTGCGGGTGATCGGGGTGAACCAATGGGTATTGCATCACTCATAGGAGATGATTCGAGCTGCCCACTGCCAAATTATGAGGTACGCAATTGAGAATGGATGGAAAGGAAATAGAAAGATCTGTCAAAGCTTTATCGGTGGCGGTACCGAGCATGCTGAAAGGGAACTGTAACTCATAAAAAACATGCCGCGAAATAATTAATTTGTTAGTAGGTAGCAAGATCTAAACATCGACACCCTTTGTGATGACTAGCATATCCAAGAAACATTCAATGACCGGATCGAGGAGCAAGCTTATGAGAGGCAATAGCAAACAAATTTGGATAACACGCACAACCAAAAGTGCGTAGATAATCATAAGTAGGTTTCACACCCAACAACATTTGATGGGGTCTACGCCCTTGAATCGTGCTAGAGGGAAGAATGTTGACATTGTGCACAATAACTTGTAAAGCTTCAACCCAAAACTCAGGTGGCATTGAAGCTTGAAACAAAAGTGTACGAAACATGTTACTTATAGTGCGATGCATCCATTCCGCTTTAGCATTCTGTTGAGAGGTGTGAGGAGATGATGCTCGACAGTGAATACCGCGAGCATCAAATAGCTCATCAAAGCTCGTACTCATGTACTCTTTGCTATTATCACATTGAAATTGCTTGATCTTTGTGTCAAATTGATTTAAAATAAAAGCGCGAAACTTAAGAAATATACCAAACACATCAGACGTTGCAACAACAGGATACACGCACACACAATGTGTAAAATCATCCAAGAAAAGCACATAATACTTAAATCCACTAATACTAAAAACATGAGAGGTCCATAAATCAGGATGAATCAATTGAAATGGTTTTCGTGTAACAAATGACTGAAATGGTAAGCGAGTATGTTTGCCTAACTGACAAGCGTAACAAAAATCAAAATCTAGAGCTAAATTCGAGCTAGGAACAACTTTATTTTTGACTAAAGAAGCTAAGGAAGAGAAACTAGGATGGCCCAACTGACAGTGCCAGATACGTGGTGAAATCAGAGTATCTTTGAAAGCGAACTGAGATTTTGTAGGAGATTGTGCAGGAACGATGTACAGAGGACCCGGACTACTGCACTTGATAATTTCTTGACTCATCTCAGGGACCTTAATGGAAAAACCACATAAATTAAACTCAATAATACATTTATATCAAGAATGAATTGATGGATATATAATAGATTTTTAGTGAGACTAGGGACAAGAAGAACATTATGGAGAATGAAAGACCCAATTGGATATTTTATATGACAAGTTCCAATCCGAGTGATTTTAGGATATGCACCATTTTCTACTTGAACTGAATCACTGCCATGGTAAGGAGAAAGCGATGTAAAGATACCTGGATTATATGTCATATGAGATGAAGCTCCACTATCAACTATCTAACTTTGGTCTAGAACAGGTGAGGTATAAGCAGTATAAGAATGAGGCATGACTTGAGATAAAAGGGTGGTTATAAGAGAAGGACATCATTAGTTTTAGCATTAGAAGATAAAGTAGTAGTGCTACCTGGGTAAGGTCATAAAATGGATTGTTGTGGACCATAAACCTGTAGAGGAGCATGAAACTGTGGTATGTAGGTGAGGGCCCATAACTAGGCTGTGGTCGAGCCCAATATCCAATATGAGAGAAGCCTCTATTATAGTTATACTGCGGAGGACTTCCATAATTCCCATATGAGTTGTTATAGTTGTTATTGTACGATATCCATGACCATCATATCCATTCCAACTCCGACAGCCTCGACCACGACCGCAACCACCTCAACCACCACGACCATAATTATTACGGCCACCTCGTGTATTACCTTGATTTTGTCCTAAACTGTATGACTGTGTGATATAAGCTTGCTGTTGCACAATTGCAGGGCTACTGTACAACAGGGTTCAGTGGTAGTAACAAGCATAGTAGGAATATGAGATGAATTGGCTTGTTCAATATGATTTTCTTTGAGAAGAAGTAAGGAGCGAGCTTCAACAAAGGTAGGAAAGGGGCGCTGAGTAGTGAGATTAGATGACACGATCACATAAGCCGTGTCAGATCCATAACCATGAATAGTAGCAAGCACAACATCTTCATCCAAAAGAAAAGTCCCAACATAAATTAAGCAATCACAAATAGTCTTAACACGTTGAAGATAAGCAGTCATGGAAATAGTACCTTTCTTTAAAGTAGACAATTCCTTCTTATACTGAAGTTTCTGTGCTTGATTATGATCATGAAAAAGAGCTTTAATGGCTGAATATGCCTTGGCAATAGTGAGAGAGGTTCTTGAAGATATGACGATGCTAGCAATGTCAGAAGAAATGGTAGAGA
Source organism: Simmondsia chinensis (assembly GCA_018398585.1). Lineage (NCBI taxonomy): Eukaryota > Viridiplantae > Streptophyta > Magnoliopsida > Caryophyllales > Simmondsiaceae > Simmondsia > Simmondsia chinensis. Next base: position 29,087,215 of record JAGTTD010000014.1, on the reverse strand, counting down.
AGAGCCATGAGAACACGAGATTGTGAATATGCACCCAAGATTTGTAGTTCGCATCATCCTTACAGGGACAGGGTGAGGACCCATCCAAATGACCCTCAACATCATAACCAATATCCGCGGATGTAAACAATCGGTCCCATGTGATGAATGTGGACGGAGTTGTAGATACATTGTTTCGGATATTCGAAGCACCAAACGGTGACGGCGCTAGTGTCGTATTTAAGGGTGGGAAACATCAACAGCAGAGGTAGGCACAAGATTCATAGCCATTGCAAGAAATCTTCCTCAAGATTTAGGTTTTTCGAAATTTTAGTGTTTATTGTGATGGCGATGAGAATTGAGACTCAGGGTTTGTGAAAATTATCGAGGCTTCGTTTGAGGAGAATAGAGAATTGAGATTTAGGGTTTTTGTTTGGTGGTGGAGAATCGAGAGAGAGGCAAATTGGTGATGAAAATGACGATCGAGAGAGGGGCGAATTGGTGGTGATGATGATGAGAGAGGCAAATCTGTGATGATGATGATGAGAATTGAGAGAGAGATTAGGATTTTTTTTTTTTTTTTTTTTTTTGGGGTTTAACTATGATACCATGTAAAATAGCAACCACATAATAATGGGTGCCCTCTATATTATATTTATCGTAAGCTACAAGAGTATAAATGTAATATATAAATACAATAATTAAACATGCTAACACTCAGTTTCATATTTGAGTCGTGTTATCATGTCATTTTACAGGAGGATTTGTATTACCCGCACCCATTAGTTCAAGACATAGTATGGGGATTTCTCCAATACGTTGTGGAGCCGATCCTCAAGACATGGCCCTTCACGATGCTGAGGGAGAAGGCCATGCAGGCCGCCATGCAGCACGTACATTATGAAGATCAAAATAGTCGATACTTTTGCATTGGTAGCATTGAAAAGGTACCGTATCACTGTTGGGATTTGACCACATGACCTTTTGGTCAACAAAACTTTGATATCATATTAAGGAACCAGCTATTCCAAAAGTTTAACCTAATAGGTAAAAACTCAAAATTCGTTTTATATTCTAACACGCCCCCTCAAGCAAATGCCCATTAGACTTGAAGCGTGGATACTGCACATGCTTATCTCATATCATATGCTTGAATTAGGTTGACATTGAATGAAAGGCTTTTAAGATTTGAATCCGTGACCTCTTGGTCAACAAAACTGCAATACCATATCAAGGAACCAACTATTCCAAAAGTTTAAATTGATGGGCCAAATTGGTGTTTTTGCTCTTCTTTTACAAAATACATTATATAATTCCATTTTTCAAAATAATATAATTTTAAGAATTTTTTTCATTTTCTTGAAATATTAGTAATGGGACTATTTAAAATAAGAAAATTGAAGGTTATTTAATATATATGGTACGTGTCCAAATAGGATATATGGGGCTAATAATAATGAGGTAGTCCAATAATAGAATGAGTCCGGCCTGATAAACACCAACTTTATATAGAGATATAGGGATTGTATTACAAGTCGGGAATGAAAATAAAATGCCAACTTTTATCTCTTCTTTCCTGTCTCTTTACTTTTTATTATTTTACTGATTTCTTTTGGTTTCAGTATATTTCTAATTTTGGATCGCATTTAATATATAAAACTGGGTATGGGAAATAGGTGTTGTGTTTGATAGCATGTTGGCTGGAAGATCCAAATTCAGATGCATACAAGTTTCATTTGGCCCGAATACCCGACTATCTTTGGCTTGCTGAAGATGGCTTGAAAATGCAGGTATCTACATATATACTTTATGCTTTTATTATACTATATTTTATATTTGTATATATATGTACTTATTATCTCATATGCTTCTCATTATCTTATGATCTCTATTATCTTTATGATTTCTACGCTCTTCGTACCTTTTAGGGTGGGAGTTCTCTGAAATATCCTCTCTTTAGGGTCCCACCCTGAAGGGATACGGCTGCGTATATCCTACCCCCCCAGACCCTACTTACACGAGAGCCTTTCAAACACTGGGACTGTTATCATTGTTGTTGTTGCTGTATATACATACTTATCTAATACAAGGTAATGCAAAAAGTCTACAAGTTACGAGGGGAAAAAAAAAAAAAAAAAACCAAGGAAATGTTACAAGAAGGAGGGTGCTTAGGAACGAGTTGGTCGTTAACGACTAACTGTGCCCTATTCGCGGCATTTTCGTACGGCTCTTTCTCGTGACGTAGCAATGCTCTAAGGTAATATTGTTGACAAGACAAAATTATTATCGTTGGAGCAAAGTTGTTATTGCTAGAGCAAATTTGTTGTTATTATTGTTATGTGGATTTGCTATTTTATTGCCTACTCGCTGCTTATACTCTATATATTTGCTATGTGTCTTTGTTTATGTTTTTAGACCTAGATGCTTGTATGCTTTATACATTTATGCTTTTATACTTTCATGCTTCTCAGATTGAGGTCCTCGGAAACAGCCTTCCGTCAGGGTTACACCCTGAAGGGTTAAGGCTGCGTACATCCCATCTCTCCCAGAACCTACTTATGCCGAAGCCTTTAAGGCAATGGATCTATTGCTTTTAGAAAAGATAGTTTTTTCCCAGCTTGACGGAACAAGCCCATGACCACCAAAACTCGATAAGAGTAATGTTATAATATTTTGGAGATGAAACGGCGCATATTTACTAAAAAGGAGAATGAAACGCAGAGCTTTGGGTCACAATCGTGGGACGCAGCGTTTTCAATACAAGCAATAATAGGGAGTGGGCTAGCACAAGAATATGGGCCTACTCTTCGCAAAGCCCATCAGTTCATCAAAGACTCTCAGGTGCTCTCCTTTTCTTTTTACTGATCTGCTATTTGTTTTGACGAAAAACTTGCTCCTATTTTATAATGTTCCTTTATTTATTTTAAAAGAAAACATTCACAAATCATCTGATACCTTTTCGTAGCCAACATAGACTCGATTTAATCCAAACTTAAACCGCTGTATGCCTTGAGACTTTAAAATGTTGACTTCCCGTTTTACAAGGGAAGTCATTTTCCCTTGGAAATTTTTTTCTATTAAAGAATGCGCAGCAAATAATAGAAAACAGGAAAATCAATTTCTGAAATCTAATCTTCCTCCTAAACAAACGAAACAATAGTTTTCGTACTATATTTTATTAACTATATTGTATAAATCTAACCATTATTAAAATTGTAAAAATGATGGTTCGAGAGAATCCAACAGGAAAGTACAAAGAGATGTACAGGCACGGAAACAAAGGAGCATGGACTTTTTCGACTCAAGATCATGGTTGGCCTGTCTCTGACTGCACTGCTGAAGGTCTCAAAGTAAGTGTTTGTAACGCTCCCAAACATTATAACAAATAGGCTTAAATCAATAAGGACGCTACACTGTTGCACTATAATGAATCTCATCATCATAATACAAACCTAAAAACCTTCAATTCATAATTCCTTAAATTTTCATAAAAGTTCTCATACATATATGAAACCGAATCCAAATACGTCATCACCAACGATTTAAAACTAACAGTATAAAAGGTCAAATTACAATATCTCAAATAATCCATAATATTCTGCTGCAGAATTTATTTAATACTTAAACTACGAAAATTAAATTAATTTTCGGAATAGAAAGCCACTCTATCTTCCTTGTCCTTCAAGAATTTGCCCTGAACTACTAATCTAGAAAGTAACGGAATTGGGTGAGCAAATAATATGCTCAGTAAGTATACCACGCACCCTACTCGGATCAAGTATATTATTTAAAATGGAATTTATCTTTAAAATTTCATGTTACAAGCACAAATAACCACTTTATACTTTAATTTATTGCACAAGAGCTCTTGGTAAAACTCACAGAACAATCAGAGACTATGGCTGGTATTATTCCTGTGATAGGGTCACAGATCAACATCGCACTATTCACATTCGAATCGATTCTAAGTCAATAGACCCATTAGGGTTAACATAGTATTTGTCAGTTCAGAAGAAATGACAGACAAATCGGAGATTACGTGTCGGTATTATTCCCACGACAGAGTCACAGATCGACTTTCACACTTTTCACATTCTTTCGTCGATAGACCCTAAGGGTCACGTAGTTATCTATGAGCTCTTCCCATAAAAGCCTTTCAATTCAAACCACGAGTTTACAATAATTTTGTTCAGATGATCATAAGTATAAATTCTTTCAAAAATTCACATATTTCAACGTCATGTCAACGTATAAATCAATATAAGTCAAAGCATAAGAGTAGAAATCACACAATCAATCAAACACATATGCCCAAACCTACTTTAACAAACTAATAAATCGTTCAAAATATAAGTCTCATACATCAAATCATATAAGATAGTTTTTCATAATTTATAAACAAGTAGGGGAAGTGGTATGCTTACTTTCACTGTCTTTTAATCCAAAAAATTAGATTCCTATTGTAAATTAGCTTTGAAATCTGTTAAGAGCATAATTGGAATTTGATTGACAAAAGAGAGAGACGCGAGGGAACAAGAGAAAAAAAGAGAGAAGGAGAGGGATGCAAGGGAGAGAGAGGGGAGCGGCTGAGAGTGGGGGTTTTGCTGAGGGTTTGGGATTGGTTCTTTTTTTTAAATTTTTTTTTTCTTTTCCTTTTCTTTTATTATTATTATTATTATTATTATTATTATTATTACTACTACTACTACTACTACATATATTTATATAATACTTCAATTACTTTGATATTACTAGAGAATCCTTTCCTGACAATTAATTCATTAATTTATTCATAAACCAATCAAATTAATAGTGAGTTCTAATTATATTATAATACCTAGCCCAATTTAATTAAACCCAATTTCATATATTAGAATACCTAGTCCAATTTAACTAGACTAGGTATTACATCCTTACCCCATTAAATAAATGTTTCGTCATTGAAACTTACATCCTCAATTTAATTAGATAAGGTATTACATTCTCGGCCCCTTAAATAAAAGTATTGTCCTTGAACATTCTTGATTTAATTAGACAGGGTATCACATCCCCACTCCTTAAATAAAAATTTCGTCCTCAAAATTTACCTTCATTTTCAAATAATTTGGGTATTTGCTTCATATTAGATTCACCTTACAAATTTTGAATTAAAGAGGACATGATATCCTATGACAACCAATAGTATGTAGTATGTACTATTATCCTTTGTGCTCATTGTTGAATAAATTATCTCTTAGTAATGTCTTTGCCAAATCTCTTCAAAGCTTAAAAACTCTTCGACCAAACATTGAGGAGATCTCGAATTTTAGATCAACAACGCCAATTCTTACGCGCTTCCATTCACCATGCTTCTATTGCATAAGTCTAATACGAATCATAACTACTTAGCTTGGGATTCGAATTAGCGAAGTATTTGGATAGGAATAAATATAATTTGTTCGTTTAATGTTTTCCAATGTAGAGCATATGGTAAAGGCTGGAAAGAAAGTTCCATCATACTTTCATTTTACCTTAATTCTAGCCTTTCTTAAGTCACTAATAATATGCGGCTGAGTCGTGATCAGACAAGCTAAATTTCTTGCTGCTGCCCTACTTAAAACATTAACTATTATGTTTGCTTTAACCAAATGATAATTTATATGCAAATCATAATCCATAAGTAACTCTAGCCAGCTATATTGTATCACATTCAACTCTTTTTGAGTATAAATGTACTTCGAGTTCTTATGTTCACTTGTCATCTCCTATAAATAGTGCATCCAAATTTTCAATATAAATACTACTACAAGTAACTTGAGGTCATAGGTAGGAGAACTCTCTTCATGTGGCTTCCATTGAGCTGCCTCATGGCATATGCAATTACTTACCCATGTTGCATTAAGACGCAGCTAAGTAATTGCTAAGTCGTTGCATTCAAATTTGTTTCTCTTCTAGTCAATGTAGTAAGGGACTTTGCCAACTTAGCAAAATCTTGCACGAATCTTCTATGATACTTCGCAAGACCAAGAAAAACTCTAAACTTTTGTTACGGTGGTTGGTCTTAGCCTATTCACAGTTCCTTCAACTCTTTGAAGATCTACTGATATCTCATCTTTAGACATCACATCCCATAGAAAGGAAACCTTAGGTAACCAAAACTCACAGCTCTTGAACTTAGCATAAAGTCATATCTCACAAAGTGTTTGCAAGACTATCCTCAAATTCTTTTCATGCTCATCTTCATTGCTTGGGTACACCAAAATATTATCAATAAAGATTACAAAAACTTATCTAGAAAAGGCTTTATCTAAATCCTAAACACAACAGATGTATTTGTCAACCTAAATGACATAATAAGAAACCATGATGCCCATAGGCTCCAATTCTTCCCACATCTTTAGCCACCACTATGAACTAACAATATCACGGCCTCAAATTAATTCCAAAGAATACATGCGCAGGTAATTGATTAGTTCAAGGCAAAGGAATCAATGTAGAAACTCATATTGTCATCCTTTGTTTCCACAATTTAATTGGTGTTTCATAAGGTAAGGTACCAGGTATAATTTTGCCTTATCAAGCGATTTTCACAATCAAGGTTTTACTACTTTCAATTCAATTGGTGTTGCTCTAGAGAGTGTCTTTGAGATCGGTTTGGTATTAATTACAAGTTCCACACTATATTCAACTTCTCTGTCAAGAGGGCACTTAGGAATGTCATCAAGAAACACATCAGGGAACCTCACTGAACCACTGGAATACTTTGTAATTCTAATTCTCCATGTTTAGTCTTGATTACACTATATATACTAATCTTCTCCTTTTGAGAACAATTTGTCATTATAAGTCCCCACTCTTCCACAACTTAATCAACTTATGGTTACTCTAAAACAAGGCTTTGCAAGAAAATACTTCCCACATTTGTTGCCCTCCCTTTATCTTCTTACTTTTATTTCCATTTCTTTTTATTCATGTAATATATTCTCAATTTGCATGACTGTATGATACACATTTTGGGAGTTATTGAAAACCTAGAGAGCTGCATTCTGATTGGCAACCATAAAGAATCTTTGAACCTATCAGTACTATTTTGAACAAAATCGTGTTGTATATCTAGATGATTTTGTGAACTTCTTTTGATATTACAACACTCTCATCTACCTTTTGGTGAGAGAAACTCTCTTTTGGATTTTTGTACCCATACACCATGAATGAACCAACTCCTTCACTGTATCCTTAAAAATCCTCTCAAATCTATTGTTCCTCCTCTTCCTAACGCCTAATAGCCCTCCAACGATGCTCGGATTTTCCTACAGAAATTTAGGAGTAAGCTTGGCATTCATATTTTCTGGAACATTTGCAATCCAGTGCATCTTTTCTATTTTCTCCATACGCTCCTCAACCTTAATAGGATCAAAAGATCATACAAACTCAAAGGAATCAAATAGAGAAATTAAATGTGCTATAATAGCACTTATTATTGAATATTAGCTTAGAGAGAGCTATTTTATAAGGGGCCTAGGATATAGGTCCACTATCGGGTACCACATCAATTTCAAACTCAATCTCCCTATTTGGAGGTAAACCAAGCAATTTCTTTAGAAGGACATTAGGGAATTCCCTTACAATAGGAATATCATCTAACTTTACATCATCCCTCCTATTATCACATACATGACAAAAGTATCATCGACATTCTTTTCTCAAGTATCTTCAACATTCAAGGCTGAAGTAATCCTAAGAGGGGTCTAAAGCTTTTACTCTCCATAGGAGAATCAACTCTATTTCCATGATAAAAAAACTCCAGGTGTTTAGGAATCTAAAATGCTACCTTTTTCCAAAAATTCCAAGGTGTAAGATAAGAAGACAATCAATTAATCCCTAAAATCAAATCAATCAATTAATCCCTAAAGTCAAATCAAAATTCTCCAGTTCTAGGAGCACTAAATTTGCTACTAACTCCATCTGGCCTATTTTAATCAGATAATCCTTACATGTAAGATCAACAATCACATCATATAGGCCCAAAAGAAATTTAATCTTAGCCCACCCATAAAAAGTTTTATATATATCATCCTAATAATCAAACACTCTATACACAATCCTTGTGTTAACTAAATAACCCCTTAATATCATTTGTTCACTTCATAAAATAAACATCCACAATAAATATTTCAACATAAAACCCAAAAAGAAAGATAATCCAACCTCAATTACTTCAAATAGTGGGATAATATTAGGATGAGTAATATTCCTCAAAACAAAAAAAAAATCTCCTTCAACAAATTCTCATTCAAATTATTCTTATCAATCTCTTCGATTGCAAATTCAACCCTAGTATAGCGATGTCATAATCTCTGCACTTTAACAAAGGAACCTAACCCAAGTTTTGACCTGATCACTATCACCCACTAAACATCGCGTTTCACCCATGTCACTCATTTTAACCTATACCTGTTTTCTAAAACAATAAGCAAAACCGTAAGGTATCAAACACAACAATGAAAACAGTAAGTGAGGAAAGATCTTACAAAGCAATTAACCATATCGTGATATAAGCCACTGTCCTAAAAGACGACTTCACCTCTGCTAGGGCCCATATAGATCAACTGGCGGCCATTCTCCATGATTAACGCGATCCAACCTTTAACGTGCACTCGTTAGAAGCCGAGTGAATGCGAAGATATGTTTGCCAAGACTTAAGATGAGTTTTGTACTATTGACAGTAGAGGAAGAGAAGAGAGAGCTTTGATTTTTTGTTGATGATGTAGATTGGGTTTAAGCCTTGTATTTATAGGCTAGAAAATATAGCTGTTGGAACAGTATGAAAAGATGCGTCAGTGAAGGGAAAGACGCGTTGCTTAGGTAAGCTTGCAATCAACTTTGGGGAGCTGCGATAGTAATGAGGGGGAGAGATGTTGAGCATTCTCAGGAAGGAGGAACTCGTGGTTCTTTGAATCAGAAAAGCTATATGTTTATGTAATTTTTAATAAACTAAAAATATCTTGATAAAAAGGACACCCACACCCTCGCTCGAGCACGGCATGGTCCGGCTGGTGGGCGACGTGCGTGTGTGGTTCCCACCATTCTCTCACCCATTACTTATTTCAAGTACTCCTTGTTACAAGGTCATATATAAACCACCCCATCCTTCACTAAATTTTCCATGTGGGATATGGGTCTTAACTTAAGACTTCAATTTGGTTAATCTTTGTTACATTTCCAACAGTCCCCCACAGATGTGACAAAGAAAAAAAAAAAAAAAAAAAGGAACGATATTAGTTTGGGCCAAAGGGCGAGCTTCGTTTTTCAATGTCGATGTCTTGCGACTTGAATCGGCATCTAGTACATTACAAGTTTAAGGCCAACAGCTTGTCAGGTAACTTTCGTTTTCAACTTGACAAGAGGTTGTATAGTCTTTCACCTAAGTACATACCAAGCTCAAAATATCTTAGCAAATCCCGAAGTTTGACGCCTTTATCCGCCATGCGTCCGTCCTGGATTCTCATAGGTGTTCTAGAGGGAAGTCTCCAACCTTCATAGGTAGCGGCCACCCCCCTACATAGGTGGATCCTATCAAGTGCGTGTTACTTTGCACCACCAAATCATGGCTATGGGTCCATTAAGAGCTAATCCTCATTCTCATCACCTTAGTAACAATTTCTGGGTTCCATCAAGTGTAACTTAGCTCACACCACCAAAACTATGGCTATGAATTGCCCAACACTGTCAACATCATAGGGAGGGACAATTATTACTACAGTGCACAATTGAACTGAACTATAACTTACTCGTTGAACCTGTATAAACTGGGTTCAGATACATCACAGTCAATTCATTTTACAAATTTTAATCCCATCTCCCTCGATGTTTCTAATACAATTTTTCGACAAAGGCCTTTTGTTAACGGATCCGTGAGGTTCTTTTTTGACCTCATGTAGTCTAGTGATATCACCCCATTGTACACTTTGTTCTTTGCTACAATTATGGCTGCCTGATTGTCACCGTGCAATGCGACTGATGGAGCTGGATGCCCCCACAATGACATATCTACAAGTAAGCTTCTCAGCCATTTAGCTTCACGTCTTGCCAACTCAAGAGCAATGAATTCTAATTCCATGGTAGACTTGGCAATACAAGATTGCTTAGACGACTTCCAGAATATAGCACCTCCACCTAGTGTAAAAACATATCCACTAGTTCAATTAATTTCATCTTTATCAGATACCCAGTTAGCATCGCTATATCCTTCTAATACCGCAGGAAATTTTGTAAAGTGAAGTCCCCAGTCCATGGTTCCTTTTAGATATTTAAGCAATCTTTTTAAAGCATTCCAATGTTCTTCATTTGGATTATGAGTGTATCTACTAAGCCTGCTTTACTGTATATGCAATGTCAGGTCTGGTATAATTCATTAAGAACATAACACTTCCAATTATCTTAGAATATTCAGATTGGCACATTGCAACACCTTTATGTTTAGTCAAGTGTATGCTAGGGTCATAAGGTGTTCTTACATAATCGACATCAAACATGTCAAACCTTCTAAGAATTTTTTTCAACATAGTGAGACTAATTAAGGTTGATGCCTTCAAGAGTCCTCAAAATTTTAACTTCTAATATCACATCTGCCTCACCTAGGTGCTTCCTATCAAATTTGGAACTTAGAAAGTTTTTATTCTCAGTAACAATGTTCAAAGTTGTGCAAAAAATCAATATATCATCAACGTATAAGCGGATTATAACACAACAGTTACAATCAGACTTAGAGTATACACAAGAGTCTCCATCATTCACACGAAAGTTATTAGCAACCAAAGTGCTATTGAATTTTCAATGCCACTGCTTTGGTGTTTGTTTTAGGCTATATAAAGATTTGGTTAATTTACATACTTTTTTTTCTTGGCCTAGAACAACAAATCCCTCTGGTTGTTCCATATAAATTTCTTTATCTAAGTCACCATTCAGAAAAGCAGTTTTAACATCCATTTGATGGACAAATAAATTATAAATGGAAGCAATAGCAATTAAGGCTCTGACAGTGGCTATTTTGGTGATTGGTGAGTATGTATTAAAATAATCTACTTCTTTTTTTTTTGTTTTTGTGTAAATCCCTTAGCCACTAGCCTAGCTTTAAATTTATCGATTAACCCATCAGCCTTTAGCTTCTTTTTAAATACCCATTTACAGCCAATTGGTTGCATCCTCTAGGGATGTCTACTAGTTCCCAAGTATGGTTATTCAGAATTGACGCTAATTCATTGTTAATGGCCTCTTTAAAAAATGTGGAGTCAATAGATTTCATAGCTTCTTTATAAGTTTTTGGGTCTTTCTCTAGCATATAGGCAGACCCTATTTCCTCATTTATCTCATTATATTTAGTTAAGAAAGCAGTAATAAAGTTTCGTCCAAAGCTATTTTCTTTTCTAGCTCGTTTACTGCTTATTTCTGGTGTGTCAATTTCATCCGTATTCTCAACGCTAGAGGGCATAAGGCTAGGAGTTATAGACTGAACATTAGATTTCATGGGAAATATGTGTTCAAAGAACTTGGCATCTCTAGATTCCATTATACTACCACATGCAAAGCAGTCATTTTCGTTTTTAATTAAAAACCTATATGCCACACTATGGTGTGCATATCCAATGAGGATGGAATCAAAGGTCCAATTTTGCTTCTTTTGAAATTTGGTAGTCCAACTTTCACTAGACACCCCCAGACTTTAAGATATTTTAAATTAGGGGCGTGGCCTTTCCGTAATTCGTAAGATGTTTTATCAAGCTTTTTATGAGGTACGCGATTTAGTACATGGCATGCAGATAAAATTGCTTCACCCCACATATTATCAAGAAGTCCAGCACTTATTAGCATAGCATTCATCATGTTTTTCAAAGTTCTGTTTTTTCTTTCGGCAATGCCATTTGACTCTGGACAGTAAGTGGGTGCTTTTTCATGTATTATTCCTCTTTCTTCGCAAAATCTGTCAAGAGAAGTAGGATCATATTCCCCTCCTCTGTCAGACCTAAGTCTTTTTATTTTTCTTCCTAGTTGGTTTTCAACCTCGGCTTGATATTTTAAGGGCATTTGTTCAGCTTCATCTTTACTCCTTAAAAGGTATACCATGGTATATATAGAGTTGTCATGTATGAATGTCATGTAATATCTTTACTACCCCTACTCATTGTTCTTTTAAAATCCCCTAAGCCGCTATGGACCAATTCCAGTAGCTCGATTTGTCTTTCTATGGATTTAAATGGTTTTTTTAACATATTTAGCTTCAACGCACACTTCACATTTAGAAAAATTCATATTGTTAGAATCAGGGATTAAGTTCATTTTCTTTAAATGTTTGATAGAGTTAACGTTCACATGTCCTAAACGAGCATGCCCTAAATCAAGGGAGTCAGCAATATAAGCGGAAGAAGTGCTAGCATTCATTTTATTAACACAGTTAGCATCAAGATAAAATAAACCCCGTTACAGTATTCCTTCCCCACAAATTCACCCCTCCTAGTGAGGACGAGTCCATTAGAATCAAATGCTAATTTTAAACCAGCTTTAATGAGAAGGTTACCAGATATCAGGTTTCTACACATATCAACTACATGCAGCACATTAGTTAATGTAAACATTTTACCAGAGGTGAGTTTTAAAAAAATCTTTCCATTTTCGAGATTGGCACAGCTGCTAAATTTCCCATGTAGACGACGTTGCCATCATTCACCTTCTAGTATTCTTCAAACATGTTCCAATGTGCACAGATGTGTCTGGTAGCGCAAGTATCAATGATCCATTCTGTCACGTTGTTCACCAGGTTTACTTCCGAGACCACAGCTATGATGTTGTCTGTTTCTACAAGATTGGCCTTGTTATTGTTGTCTTTGGGTTGTTTCTTTTTGTTTCTATAGTCTTATGCCTTGTGTCCATGTTTCCCACAGAAATAACATTCTCCTTGGAATTTGGCCTTCGTCTTGTGAATTTTCCCCCGGGCTTGAGATTGGGTTGATACCTTCTATCTTTTCCTTTGAACCTGTCAGAGGGGTAGCTTTTGTTTTGACAATATTAGCATTTGAATAATCAGAGTGCGTGGTTGCCTTATCCTTTAGCCTGTTTTCTTCTTCAATTTTCATATGACCCACAAGTTCTTCTAAAGATAGATCTTTTTTCTTATGCATGAGAAGGTTTTTGTAATCCTTCCATGAGGGCGGAGGTTTTTTGATAAGGACATAAGCTTGAGTGATTTTACAGATTTTCAGACCTTCAGACAGTAGGGTGGTTACAATATTTTCATACTCATGTATTTGGTCAATGATTGGTTTGTCGTCGATTACTTTAAAGTCCAGCCATTTGCTAACAACGTATTTTCTAGTGGCCACATCATCGCTTCCATATTTCTCAGGGAGTGTATCCCATATTTCCTTAGCAGTGTCCATTTTAACATAAATATCGAATGAACTATCGGTCATATAAAGCAATAGTTCTCCCCCTACAACTTTTATTATCCGCAGTAAATTTTTCCTCATAGGTGAGCTTAGCAGTTTCATCTTTAGGGGTGTTTTTTTTCATAGAGGGCATAATCGATGCTTAATTGTTCTAGGTAGAACAACAACTTAAGAGACCAGTGTTTGTAATTCTTCCCATTTAGCGATTCAAGTTTAGACATATCAGGAAGAGGGAGTTTCGTTGCCATTATGAAAATAAATCGTCTTTTAGATTGTTGTCTAAAATAGTAATCAAAACCGTAAGGTATCAAACACAGCAACGAAAATAGTAAGTGAGGAAAGATCTTACAAAGCAATTAACCGCGCCATGGTATAAGCCACTGTCGTAAAAGATAATTTCATTGCTACTAGGGTGCATGCAGATCAACCGGCGGCCATCCTCTAGGATTAACGTGATCTGACCGTTAATGTGCACTTGTTGGAAGCCGAGTGGGATGCCAAGATATGTTAGTTCAGACTTAAGATGAGTTTTGTACTATTGATAGTAGGTGAAGAGAAGAGAGAGCTTTCATTTTTTGTTGATGATGGAGGTTGGGTTTAAGCCATGTATTATAGGCTAGAAAATATAGCTATTGGGACGGTATGAAAAGATGCGTCAGTGAGGGAAAGACGCGTTGGGTAAGCTTGCAATCAGCTCTAGGGAGCTACGATAGTAATGCGAGGGAGAGACATTGACCATCCTCGGGAAGGAGGAACTTGTGGTTCTTTACATTGAAAAAGCTATCTGTTTAAGTAATTTTTGATAAACTAAAAATATCGCATATCGTGATAAAAAGGACACCCACACCCGAGCAACGCACGACGCAGCGGGCGGGCGGCATGCGCTCGTGTTGTTCCCCCCATTCTCTCACCCATTACTTGGTTCAAGTACTCCTTGTTACAAGGTTATATATAAACCACCCCATCTTTCACTAAATTTTCCATGTGGGATATGGGTCTTAACTTAAGACTTCAATTTTTAGTTTGGCTAATCTTTGTTACATTTCCAATAATACCCACATCACACAAGAAACCACATTATTAAATGACTCTTCCACGTCCATATAAGTAAGATACCAATTCAAATAGTCAACTAAATCCCTTAACACTAACTTCTTAATAAATAATAACCTAGACTCTTGTCTTAACACTTAGATTTCTCAATAATTTGTAACCCGGTGCTCTAATACCACTAAATGTAACATCCCCAAACATTATATCAAATAGGCTAAGGGCAATACATAGCCATGCTATAATGAATCCCATCATCATAATACAAAGCCCGAAAACTTTCAATTCATAATTCCTTAAATTTTCATAAAAGTTCTCATACATATATGAAACTGAATCAAAATACATCGTCACCAACGATTTAAAACTAATAGTACGAAAGGTCAAATTACAATATCTCAAATAGTCCATGATATTCTGTTACAGATTTTATATAATACTTAAATTATGAAAATTAAATTGATTCTCGAAATAGAAAGCCGCTTTATCTTTCTCGTCGTTCAGAAATTTACCCTAAACTACTAACCTGGAAAGTAGCAGAATTGGGTGAGTAACCAACACGCTCAGTAAGTAAACCACACACCTTACTCGGATCAGACATATTATTTAAAATGTAATTTATCTTCAAAATTTCGTGTTACAAGCAAAAATAACCACTTTATACTTTAATTTATTTCATAAGAACTCTTGGTAAAACTCACATATCAATCGAAGACTACGGCCAGTATTATTCCCGTGACAGGGTCATAGATCGACATTCACATTGTTCACATTTGAATCGATTCTAAGTCAATAGACCCATCAGGGTCAATGTAGTATCATTCAGTTCTTCTGAACTGACAGAGAAATCAGAGACTATGTGCCGGTATTATTCTCGTGACAGGGTCACATATCGACTTTTACATTTTTTATATTCTTTCGTAAATAAACCCTTAAGGGTCACGTAGTTATCTGTGAGCCCTTCCCATAAAAACCTTTCAATCAACATCATGAATTTACAATAATTTCATTCACATGATCACAAGTACAAATTCTTTCGAAAATTCACATATTTCAATGTCATGTCAACGTATAAATCAATATAAGTCAAATCATAAGAGTAGAAATCACACAATCAATTAAACACATATACCCGAATCTATTTTAACAAACTAATAAACAGTTCAAAATATAAGTCTCATACATCAAATCATGTAAAGCAATTTTTCATATTTCATCAGCACGTAGGGTAAGTGATATACTTACTTTCACTATCTTATAATCCAAAAAATCAGACTCCTAGTGTGAATTAGCTTCGAAACCTTTCAAAACCAGAATTGGAATTTGATTGACGAAAAAGAGAGATGCGAGGGAAAGAGAGAGAAAAAAACGAGAAGGAGAGAGAGATGCGAGGGAGAGAGGGAGGGGAGTGGCTGAGAGTGGGGGTTTTGTTGAGGGTTTGGGGTTTGTTCTTTTTTTTTAAACTTTTTTTTCTTTTCCATTTCTTTTCTTTTATCAGTATTATTACTACTACTATTGCTGCTGCTGCTGCTACATCACACACACACACACACACACACACACACATATATATACACTTCAATTACTTTGGTATTATAAGAGAATTCCTTCCTGACAATTAGTTATTAATTTATTTATAACCCAATCAAAATAATAGTGAGTTCTAATTGTATTATAATACCTTGCCTAATTCAATTGAACCCGGTTTCATATAATATAATACTTAGTCCAATTTACCTAGACCGGGCATTAAAATTTTCTTTACACGTACCACGAGTGAATCTTCAAGGAAATATGTAATGTCTTTTTTAAGAAGAAAAACGAAAAAAAAGAGAGAGAATTGTTAGAATATATGGTTAGAATGTATTGTATAAGATTAATATGGCTAGAATATATTGTATATGGTTAATATATATATTTGAGTATATTGTAATCTTCTGTATTCATTATAAATACGAGAGGGGCCACTTCATTTGGTGTGTCCAATTCTAAACTGTCATGGTATCAGTGCTACCAAAAGCTTAAAATGCTCTCCTCCTCCAAGGCAAACCCTGGCCACCCCACAACAACCCTAGCCTGTGCAAACCCTAGCTGCCCACCATTGAACTATTGTGCCACTATCCCTCTCTACTCCCGTCGCACGGCACCACCTCTTCTCCCCTTTTTTACCTACAAAACCTTCTCTTCTCCCATTAAAATACAAAATTTCTCATGGCTGATTCTTCCTCCACCACTTCCCCATCTCACGTCGACGTCGCTCTACCGTCTCCTGTGTTGACCAACTCAGGCAGTACTCCCTTGACATTGCCCACTCCGTTCAAAGTCTCTAATATACGGAGTTAAATCTTGGTAACTTTAGATCTGACTGACCCCTCATCCTATATGATTTGGCACTGTCTTTTCTCTCCGCTTGGTGTGGACGTGGTGTTGACGGACATCTCGATGGGACTTCTACTTAGCCTGCTACAACCGACGCACTCCATGGCTGCTGGCAACAACTTGATAACCTCTAGATCTCCTTAATACTTGGTACTATCTCTTTCGATATTGCTAGTGCAATTTGTGGTGATGATGACAACTTAACTGCCACCTCTCTTTGGAGTGTTATTTCTCGTTTATTTATCTATTTTACACAGTCCCAACAGTTACAGTTTAAGCGAGAATTAGCTAATATTAAGAAAGAAAATCTCACCATGCTTGCTTGTCTCACTAAAAATAAGTAATTTGGCTGGTACTCTTCGTTCTATTAATGCCACTGTTACTGACGTTGATATGTCCTGGCCGTCATTGATGGTCTTTCGGAAAATAAAAATTATAGAGCCATATGCACCCCCATTACTACTTGTGTATCTTTTCCGACTTTTCTTAAGGCGTTATCTTTTCTCATGGGAGAAGAGTCCTGTCTTGCCAGTGATACTCCACCTGCATCTGTTGTATTGGTTGCTACAAGTACTCCTTCCAATAATCATGGCAGTGTTCCAGATTCAACTGGATCCACTAGGTCCAACACCTAGCTCGTTGTCACAGCTTGTACCAAATAGCCGGCAGCATTGCCGGCTCAGCAACACTCGGGTTTCGGTAATTTTAATGGTAATGGTAGTGGTAACAATCGCGGACATGGTGGTCGTGGTAATGGCCGTGAACGAGGTTGACACAATTATAAGAATGAAAACTGGTGGAATCAGAACATGTCGAGCCGCAATTTCGTGGTGGGCCCTGATATATACCTCCTTTTTAGCAACCACACCATCCTTCCCAGTTTAGCATTTATCAGGGTGGTAATGTTCCCTCATCTCCACATCTTCATCCTGTAAATAATGCTTTTTCCATTGGTTATGGCTATTATCTAGTTTTGATGCCTCCTACTGTCCTCCACAAACATACTCCACCCGTACTCTTGACTCCTCTTGGGTCATGGATAGTGGTGCTTCCTCACATATGATAAACAACCCAGGTATTCTAACTGCTTTCTTTCCTTATCATGGTACCAATAAAATTCTAGTTGGAAATGGTGCGTCGGTTTCTATTGCTGGGGTCGGGTCATGTTTTCTCTCTACACCTATTGGTCATTTTGCTTTACATAATATTTTACTTGTTCCTGGTCTTGCCAAAAATTTATTCTCTGTTTGTCAGTTTTGTCTTGATAATAACTGTCATCTTGAGTTTGACTCCTTTGGTTTTTCTGTCAATGAACCTAAATTAAAGTCCACCATCATCAGATGTGTCAGCCCTCTTCACGGTACCATCCAAACCTGTCTCGCTCATCGCTTCCCATGTGCCTTCCTTGCTATGGCATCGGCGTCTAGGTCATCCCGGTGCACCAAATTTGTCATCCTTGGTCAAACAAAAATTTATTTCTTATTCTCCTTCTGATTGTAGTTTGTGTCATGCTTGCCAATTAGGTAAGCATAGTCGTTTACCTTTTCAGAAGTCTATCTCAATTACGTCCCATCCTTTTCATATTGTTCATTCTGATGTATGGATATCACCTATTGTTAGCTTTAGTGACTATAAGTATTATTTGTTATTTTTAGATGATTATTCTCATTATTTGTGGATTTATCCTATGCGTGCTAAATCTAAAATGTTTGAGTTGTTTATTGAATTTCACAATCTTGTGCTTAACCAATTTGGCGTAGAGGTTAAAAAACTTCAATTTGACGATGGCACCGAATATAGTTAACCGGAACTTTAATAAGTTGTTTGCTGAACGAGGTATTCTTAGTCGAGTTTCTTGCCCACATACGTCCAACAAAATGGGAAAGCTGAGCAAATGCATAAAATTGTTGGAAATATGATGCGTGTTCTGTTGTTTCAAGCTTGTATGCCCTCAGAATATTGGGTAGAGGCTGTTCTTGCGGCTACACACATTATAAACCTATTGCCCTCTACCTTTATAAATAAGAAAACACCATTTCAACAATTTTATAAGAAAAAGGCTTCATATGATCATCTTTGAGTTTTGGGTTGTGCTTGTTATCCCAAACTGAGTGCTACTGCGCCGCATAAACTAACACCCTTGTCCTCATTACGTGTTTTCTTGGAATACCCGCCGAATCATAAGGGCTACAAGTGCTTGAATGTCATGACTAACAAGATTGTTATCTTGAGACATATTGTTTTTGATGAAATAAATTTTCCTCTCGCCAAATTGGGTGCTGCTACGCAACATACTATGCATTGTCTTCAGCAGGTGTTCAAACCACCGCTTGATTTGTCTTCATTCTTCGGCATCTTGCCCCTCCCGGTTCTACCGCATGCACCCTCGAATCATACCACTCGTTCATCGCCTTTTTCGACGCCCTCAGTTAGTAATTCACCAAGCCCTTCCTTCCCACCGCAACCGCCATTGTAGCCCATACCGCCATTACCTGCCTCGCGGCCCACTCATTCTATGCTCACTCGGTATAAGGCCCCATATCGTTAAACCTCTTCTTAAACCCTCTATGGTTGCTCTATCTTTCTATTCCTAATATTCGTTACTCTTACAAGCAAGCGCTTAATGATGAAAAGTATCATACTCAATGTCCTAAGGGCTCCCGCCTAAACATGGTCTTTTAGGGAGAGGGGGGGGGGGGGGGGGGGGGGGGATGTACGCAGCCTTCCGCCTTTAGGGTATTCCTAGTGGTGGCCGTGGGCCGGGTCGGGCCGGGCCTGGCCCTCTAAAGAACCGGGCCGGGCTCGAGGGCTTATAGGGCCGGGACCAAGCCCGGGCCTGCTACAGTGCGGGCGGGCCGGGCTGGGCCGGGCCTGGCCCAGCCTTTTTAACTAAATTAAAAAAAAATTAAAAAATACATAGTCGTTTTGTACTAAAATTATTGTAATTCATTGATAAATAATATGAGATACAAATATATTTCTTTCCAAGTATACATGTTCAAAAAAAATAATACTAAATATATATAATAAATAAAATACAATATACAACAAGTAATTATCAAAAAAAAATCAGTAAATAAATAACGTATCAAATACAAATACAAAGTTGGGGCCTAATATTTAAAAATATAAATTTATTTATCAAAAAATATAAAGTTTGACTTATAGAGTGTGCGGTCATCTTTTGACGTAAATATTTGAAAGTAAATAATTAACATACAAAAGTCTTGAATCTTGATATCAGTCATATCGGGGGGTTTCTACGCCATCATTTGACGTATCAGTTGTGCGGTCGTCTTCTTCATCGCTCGATGAATCTATTTTCATTCTCTGTTGATCTCTTGCCTCAGCTAGCAGCCAATCCTTCAAGCACACGGACATCTCCAAGCTCGACGGCGATAACTTCGCCCTCTTCGTTCCAAGCAACCTGCCACCAAGACTGAAAGCACACTCTGATGCTACTGAAGACACCGGACAACTTAGTATATCACGTGCCATGGTGGAAAGCACGGGATACTGGGTTTGGTTTGTGTTCCACCATTGTAACAAATCAAAATTCGGGTTGCCCGGCGGCCCGAAAATATGGACCATCGGTGTCCGCAAATAATAATCTAACTCGTCACATGATGTGGGGGCTGCTGTGGGCGTAAATTGCTCCAACAATTTCCACAAATATGACGTATGTGAACTACTTCCACTAGATGTGGAAGATCCTACTGCAGCAGTACTAGGATTATTGGACGCTAATTGACGGGAATATTGAGAAAATAAACTATGCAAGTCGTTATCGACATCGGCAATGAAAGTGTCGATATTAAGAGAAGGATTCAAATACGTGAAAAAATGTTGGCAAAAAAAGTTGAAACCTGAGCGTTTACAACGAGGGTCTAAAATAGTAGCAAAGCAGTAAGTAAGAGGTAGTTCAGAAAAATATTTGGCAAGCTTTTCTTTCATTGCCGCAATCGATCCGAACAAAATGGGGTTGGATTGATTATCCACCATCCAATTTACAATATCAAGCAATATTGATATTGCTTGAGGCATGGTCGGATAGTAGCAACCCGAAAAAAATGTTGTCGTGTCTTTAAACATGCTAAAAAATTTACAAATTTCATCTATTGTCTCCCAATGTATACCGTCCAGGTTGTAATCGCGCCATTCTACACGATTTTCCTGGGCGAATTCCATCAGAGCGTCTTTGTATGGTAGAATGCGCTCTAACATTACTACCGTAGACGACCACCTAGTCTTGGAGTCTAATTTAAATTGTTTATATTCTATGTTATGCAACCTACATACATTTTTAAATCTTTTTCTCCTAGCGACGGATGCTTTAATTGATATTATTACAGATCTTAAGGTGGCAAGGGATGCGTCTATAAGATCTAAACCATCCATTACCATTAAATGCAAAATGTGACAGATGCAACGAATATGAAAACACTTCCCACCTAACATGGGTCTCATTTTCCTAATTAAATGTGCTATGGATGCAGTGTTATTGGAAGCATTGTAAAACGTAATACTGAAGATACGTTGTTCTATGCCCCAATTGCGGACTGCCGACATAATCGCACCCATAATTACCTCGACAGTATGGGGGCAATCTAAAAGCCCAAAATGAATTATTCTCTTCTGGATGATGAAGGATTCATCGGTCCAGTGTGCCGTTATGCACATATAAGGTTAGCCGAGTTTGGACGTCCATACGTCCGACGTCAATGAGAACATGCTCGTGTTCGTCGCAAAAAGTGTATGTATTCCAATTTTAAGATTGTGGTACAACGTAAAAGCGTCCCGCTTTACGGTGTTCCGAGGAATCCTCACAATTGCGGGGTTCACATTTCGTTGGAGGTAGTCGACGAAATGTGGGTTTTTGCCGGTACTTAAAGGCCTTTCACTCAAAATTATATATTTAGCTAGCCCCCTACGGTTGCTCTCCTGAGAGAACCTAAAATTAGCAAGTGCACCGGTCACTTGCTGTACTAAACGTTGTTGGCCCTTTTCTGGGAATTGCTCGGGGTGGCACCTAAGTATATGTCTATTTAGTGTGCCCGTCCCACTGCCGGGTTGATGGCTAAAATTCTTAGGTGGGTCACATAATTTACAGGTTGCTTTATTAGTTGTCTTATTAAGCATAAAGTGCTTCCATACCCTACTAGTTGTACGCCTACTAGTCAAGGTACTAGTTTCAGGCTGGGCATCTGTGGTGGGGGTGGGTTCCTCATCAGTTTGTGAGTCTCCAACCCCACCCCTACCTGACTCATGATAATCTTATGGTTGTAAAAAGTTATAATCTATGCTATCATCAGGGTATTGGGGTGTTGGGTCTGGTTGTATAAAAGCTCGTTCTTCAGTATCAAGTAAGACAATTCTAGTCCTTTTTGGGATTCTGGGTGGCCGAGAAGAGCTAGAACTAGCACGACCGGCTCCAGATGATGAAGAATTGTGTGCCATATTAGTATAAATGATTATTATTTATAAAATGCAAGTAGTAATGCAAATTAAATAACTAAAAATGCGAATCAAAAAAATTACGATACTAAAATTACCGAAACGAGAGAACAATGAAATTCACACTTCAGCCAAATACTTTACGAACTTCGAGCTTTAGAGCACAATTTTGCAATTAGCAAATTAGAGAAGATGGGAGATGATGAATGTATAAAAAGAGAAGAGAAAATTGAAGATTTTGTGAGAAAATGAGTTGGGGAGGTTTAAGTATCTATAGAAAATATATATATATATATTTTTTTTTTGTAAAAAAGGAGCCGTTGGCTCTTTTGGGCCGGGTCGGGCCGGGCCCAGGCCCTAAAAAAAACTAGCCTGAGGCCCGGCCCGGCCCGGCCCGCTACAGTGCCGTGCGGGCTGGGCCGGGCCATAAACGGGCCGGGCCGAGCCTGTTTCAGGGCCGATCCGGCCCGTTGGCCACCACTAGGTATACCCCTAAAGAGAGGCTGTTTCTGAGTGGCCCTAACCTGAGAATGAGGACTTCCCAAGAGGTCACCCATCTTGGTATTGCTTTCGCCCAAGCATGCTTAACTTCGGAGTTCTAATGGGATCCGGTGATGGCATGTTGGTACCTTCTTAACGATGAAAATTGGAAAAATGCCATGAGTGATGAATATAATGCACTTCAATGTAATCACACTTGGACTCTTGTTCCAAAACTGAGTACATCTAATGTTGTTGGCTCCGAATGTGTCTTTCGTGTCAAACAAACCTCCACAGGTCAAATTGAGCGCTACAAGGCGTGCCTAGTAGCTTAGGGCTATACTCAGCGGTATGGTATTAATTATAATGAGACTTTTAGCCCTATTGTTAAACCCAATACTATTTTGCATTGTCCTGACTATTGCCACATCACGAAACTAGCCCATCCATCAGCTTGACGTTAAAACGCTTTTCTAAATGGCACTTTAAAAGAGGAGGTGTATTTGAAGCAACCACCGGGTTTTGTGAATCCCGAGTTTCTTGATTATGTTTGCAAGCTTAAAAATTTGTTATGTGGGCTGAAGCAGGCACCTCATGCATGGTACAATTGGTTTGCTTCTTTCCTTCGTCGCCTCAGTTTCCAAAGTAGCAAATCTAATTCTTCCATATTTATTTTGCGCCGTGGGACTGATATGGCTATTTTGCTGCTCTTGAAGGATGATATTGTTCTTACTGCTTCCTCTTTTGCCTTACTTCATACTTTACTCCATTTTCTTCAGTGTGAATTTGATATGACAAATTTGGGGTGTCTCAACTACTTTCTTGGGATTTCTATTTCGCAACTTCCTAATGGTTTATTCTTGTCTTAGTATAAGTATGTTCATGATTTGCTTGAAAAAACTACTATGCTGGATTGCAAGCATGTTGCTACTCCTAGATTCCAAATCCAAGATCTCTGCATCTAATTGGGCGCCTATGACTAATGTCACCTTGTATCGATCAGTTGTTGGCGCATTACAATATCTAACCTTTACTTATCCTGATATTTCTTAGGTAGTGTAACATGTGTGTTTGTTCATTCATGCTCCTTGCCTTCCTCATTGGGTTGCTATCAAAATCATTCTTCTCTACATTAAAGGTACTATGGATCATGGTATTGTTATCTATCCT
This sequence comes from Simmondsia chinensis, assembly GCA_018398585.1. NCBI lineage: Eukaryota > Viridiplantae > Streptophyta > Magnoliopsida > Caryophyllales > Simmondsiaceae > Simmondsia > Simmondsia chinensis. Next base: position 29,063,282 of record JAGTTD010000014.1, on the reverse strand, counting down.
GGCACTCTTGATCAGCTTGTGGCCTACTCTAGTACCAATTTTGGGCTGGTTGTCTTGATACTTGACGTTCCACTCCATGCTTTTATGTGTTTTTTGGTGGTAACATTGTTTCTTGGTCCTCTAAACGACAGTGCACCGTCTCTCGCTCAAGTGCTGAAGCTGAATATCGTGTTGTTGCCGATGCAGTTTCAGAATGCTGTTGGCTATGGTCTCTTCGTGGTGATCTTGGCATCGTTATTCCCAAAGCCACCCTGGTTTGCTGTGACAATGTTTCGACAACCTATCTCTCCACCAATCCTATCCAACATATTAGCACCAAACATATTGAGATTGATATTCACTTTGTGCACAAACAAATTCATATGGGTCTTGTTTGTGTCCTGCACTCTTCATAATAGCTTGCTGATATTTTTACCAAGAGTCTTTCGCGGCATTTATCTTATTTTTCAATATAGAATTAATATGGTTAGAATATATTATATAGGATTAATATGTATATTTGAGTATACTGTAATCTTGTGTATTCATTATAAATACAAAAGGGGCCACCTCATTTGGTATTTCCAATTCTAAGCTTTCAAGAATTGTACAAAAATTCAGCTCCCAAAGTTTGGTTGCGCAACATGATTAAAGCTGGCATACATTGCGTGAAGCTTTAATGATCGTTTGCGGCACTGATGACATCTAATGAGAGAGTGAGAGAAACAGTGATAAACTATCCATCCTAGGAGTGAGACTGATCGCTGGGCCTACTGAGTCTAGCAATATATATGGAGATTAATCGGTAGGGCAAAGGTCACGTGCACCATTTTCTATATTGGTGTAACTAAAACTTAGAAAGAGAATAAATTGACATTATTAACAATAGATGAACTAAATTAATATATTGGACCAAATATATGATGTTAATTTACAGGCAGCACTATTGCTCTCGCAAATGTCTGAAGATGTTGTTGGGAAGGCAATAGAGCCAGAGCGCTTATTTGATGCTATCAATGTCATTCTTTCTTATCAGGTATTCATTAAATTATTCTTTTTATTCTAAAATAAATTTCATGATATCTACAAAAGATTTTTTTTTAAAAAAAAAAAGAAGAAGAAAAGTGTTTTTTCAAGAAAAATATTGGTCCAACAGGCCCTAATAAACTTAATTTGTATGTGAAACAGAGCAGTAATGGTGGATTCTCAGCATGGGAACCCCAGCAAGCATACCGTTGGCTAGAGGTAAATATAATTCAATGTAAAGCTGACAAATGTGTCATACTATGTTGTATTCGTTTTCGTGTTATGTGAGGGTAGAAGTTTTAGAAAAATGGTCTACCCAAATCCAACCTATTTATTGAATAGGTCAAGAATCATCTACATTTACTGCAACCCAGTTAATGAATAAGTGGTTCATTTATTAGCCACTAATGCAACCAGATCTAATTATAACTCTAAAGTTAAGTGTGTTTGGGCGAGAGTAGTAGCAGGATGGGTGACCTCCTGAGAAATCCTTGTGCTGCCAATCCTATCAAGTTGGCAGTCCTCGGAAACAGTCTCTCGGCAAGGTTACAACCTGAAGGGCTAAGGCTGCGCACATCCACCCCTCCTAGACCCCGCTTATGCAGGAGCCCTTGAGGCACTGGGTCTGTCGCTGTCATTGTCCAGTTAATGAATGGGTAATTTGCAGGTTAATTAGTTGCCAATTTATGGGTAACTGCTTTATTTATAGACTGGCTTTTTTTTTAACTTAGAAGTATAGCAATGATACCACATTATACAGTTAATAATAATATTGAATACATTATATATTTGTAATTCTTGAAATATATTCTTAATTTAATATGATCAAACATAATTTAAATTATCTTATATTGACGTAGCATATGCAAAAGAAACATATAACAGCAGCAACATACCAATCAATTTATCAAACATAACTACATAAAATGCGTTAAATGTGTTCAAATAGGTTGACCTAACTCAAAAACATAATTGACCCAATTACTTATACAGGTTAAACGTATCAACCGAAATTACCTAGCTCCAAAACTCTTATCAAAACCCGCTATATCCATCTCATGTTTGTCTCGTGTTACAGTGTCATATCATATTTGACAAATTTTTTTTTCGATTGTGTCATACAGAAATTCAACCCTACGGAAATTTTTGAAGACGTAATAATTGAAAGAGAGTAAGTCATCGTATTATTATTTTTTTTTAATATTGGTAACACCCTTACAAGGGGTTTGGGAAGATGCCTCGAAGCCAGAATCCCAAAAATAGCCTAAACTCGGGATCCAAGAGGCCGGTTTTTTACTATTATCGACTAAGTTATTAGCTTATCTGTTCTGGGCCTTATTTTGGGCTCAAACCCATTTTAGTGATCTAATATGAAACGATTACAGTTTATTTTGCAGGCACCTATAAGAACCCTGGTTAGGGTCTAAGAGTGTAATGAAATTAAAAAAAAACTCACTGTAAAACTATCAAACAATAAAATATCTCTACAACTTCATGAACATAGCCATTTTAAGCTGAACCATATAAACCTTGTGTATTCAACTTCTTGTTTTCTCGTTCAATCTTTCATTTTGCTTTAGCAATTGTATTTTCTTAACAGCCACTCCAACCAGGGGGGGCACAAGGGTGTTGGTCAAATCATCACATTATATACACAAGCAAAACTAATTTTTCATTATTATTTATTTATTTTTTTCAAAAAAATAAATTTGATAAATTTAATAGATTAAATAAAAATGATTGAAGGTACGTGGAGTGCACATCATCAGCGATACAAGCACTAGTGCTCTTCAAAAAATTATACCCAGATCATAGAAGGAAGGAAATAGAGGCTTGCATCTCTAAAGGCCTTCGCTACATCGAAGATGAACAAAACCCTGATGGTTCTTGGTACGGGTTTTTTATCTGTTAAGGATTTTACATGTGAGTCTAATGATCAAATTTTTATATTGGAGTTATGATATAGAAAAAGAGATCAAAAGTATATTAACTGCCCAGAAATCAATTGTTGGATAAAGGCTAGGAAATATGGTTTTATACGCTCATATGCTCCCTGATCATGCGAATGCGCATTGGGTTTGAAATGTGGGAGTACACAGGTCCACCTCATATCTTATGTTGAAATTATATTAATACTAGAAGTAGAACTGCGGAGGTTCGAAGTTGTGATCTCTTAGTTAACAAAGATTTCTGATACCTGATCAAGGAAACAACTAATTTAGGAGCATCCAAATAAAACATGAACCGCTTTTTATCAATCTCGAACACAAATAGGTCCTCAAGTTTTAAATTTTATTACGACCACATGCAAGTCTACTATATTGATGGGTATTAATAATGAATCCCAATGCGTCAGCTCTAATAGTCATAATGATGAGTGTTTATAGGTTTGGAAGATGGGGAATATGCTACACGTACGGAACATGGTTCGGAGTAGACGGTCTAGTTGCTTGTGGGAGAAGTTTCCACAATTGTGAAGCTTTGCACAAAGCTTGTCATTTCTTGCTCTCCAAGCAACTCCCTGATGGCGGCTGGGGCGAGAGTTACCTTTCCTGCCCAAAACAGGTAACTCTTTTCTCATGCTCTTTATATCATAGATTCTTATACTTTATCTACTGTATCAATTTATTTTTTATATTATTAATTATGTCAACGTCAACTTAATTCATGTATAATTTGTGAACGTTATTTGAGCAGGAATACATAAACTTAGAAGGGAACCGGTCAAATTTGGTCAACACTGCTTGGGCCTTACTGGCCCTTATTAAGGCTGGTCAGGTCTGTGTATAAGTTATTTAATTTATGTATTTAATTATTAGATTATAAAAATAATATTAAATTACTCTTTCTTTATAAGCTAATAATATTTCATTTTATATATTAGATATATTTTGAAGTGTTCATTTTAATAATTTGGAATAATTAGTGTGATAAATTTTTATACCATGGTAATATTAGAAAAGTGTTTATTTTTTGCAAGAAAAAGACGCGTGAATAGAATTGGTAATCAAATATTGAAATAAATTTATCCAAAATAAAAAGCTGACAATTATTATGAAATAAATTAGGAGATTACATTATTATACTAAAGTTTTCCATGCGATATATGATGGGCAATATAATTTTAAATAATTATATTTATATATTATAGTTGATAAATTATATTAGATTATTGACATGAATAAAAAAATTGTGTCAATGTACTTATGTACATTTAAATTAAAAGAATACAATTGACCTTATGGTAAATTAAATATATATATGTGTGTGTGTGTGTATATATATTTATGAGTACAGTTTTAACGGAGGATGAGGTAAAATTATAGCCTAGAAATTCAAAGACAGGGGAGTGGAAGCTGTTGGAATAATGAACTTCTAATTAATATAAAGTATAAGTATAAATTAATTTTAAAATATAGCATAATATTTTGTTTTGAAATTAAATTGGCACATTTTTTTTTATTATTAATATATAGTTAAGAATATAAAGAAAAAAGTGAATTTGAACAGGGAGAGGTGGATCCAACGCCAATACAAAGGGGAGTGAGGCTATTGATTAACTCACAAATGGAAGATGGTGACTTCCCACAACAGGTATCTTATGCTTTTTTGTTTGTGTATTTAATATATTATACAGTTATTTATGCTATTAGTCTTGTCATTTAAATATACGCCAATTAAGTTCTTATATAATTGAAATTGTTTAAATAAATTCAAAGTTTAAATTAACATTAATTTTTGACTAAAGTCGTAAAGTTATTAGCATTTGCATATGCTTTCTGCATCGAGAGGTAGTAAATTGATGTTTATATGGGGTTAACATACCTTACTGATGTTAGTTAATCTTACAATTTTAATCAAAAATTAATGTTTGATTTTTAATATTAGATTTGATTTGAATAAATTTAATTTGACAAGATTAAAAATTTATGGAATAAAATGACACAATAGGGAAAGTACAAAGATTAATGACATAAATAGTCATAAATTATATCTTCTAGATCGAGTTAGAATAAAGTCACTTTAGGTTTTGTTGTTTTCAAGTTTGGGTCATTTCAGTTTAAGTCATAAAATATTTGACCTCAAATCTTAAATTGCTGGATTTGAGTAGTCGCACGAGGCCCCGCTTTGTTAATATGTGAGTATACTAGTTACTACATTAAATAGGACTAATCAAGACCCCAAACAATTTAAGCAGTCAGTTGAAGCCCCCAATTTGTTAGTAGCTCCATTTGAAAATTATTTATGCTATGAATTTTCTTCTACCACATATCATTCACAATTGAAAAGTAGTGATACTTATATGTAAAATTCATGTAAATGTACATGTACATATATATACAAATGACACTCATGTTGTTGCTATTATAATATAGAATTAATTATTTGATACTACTTGAGTTGACTTGGACACCTCTGTTATTGAAAGGGCTCCAACAATCAAACTTATTTTGAGTTGTTTAAAATCTGGAGATGATTATGTTTGCCTTCTTGTGTGGAACCTGATTTAGTATTGTTATGGGCCTTGGTCTGGCCCTCGGTCAAGGTCCTATCCGATTTTAGTGAACTCGACTAATGAATTAGAATTTCTTTATGTGTGCCTTTATAATCCCTGATTAGGTGTTGAGAGAATAGAGTAAAATTAGAAAAGAACTCTCTGTAAAAGTTCCAATAAATAAAATCTCCTTCAACTCCGTGGACATAGACAATTTTAGACAAACCATATAAATCTTGTGTGTTTGATTTTATTTTCTCGAATTTTGTGTTTTAGTTGTTGCGTTTCCTAATAGATTACAAAAATGTAGGAAGTTCGAGGAATATTCATGAAGAATTGTACATTGAACTATGGAGGATACCGAAGCTTCTTCCCCATTTGGGCCCTCGGAGAATATCGTTGCTGTTTGTGATGAATTTGGTCAGTGTGATTATTCATCATTTTAGAGTTCTGTATGAGGTGAGATTCGTTAAAATGAGCTGAACTCAAGCTTTAGCTACACACCCGGCTTGATATTTCTTTAAGATGAGTAGAAAGCTTGAGCGGTTATTGCATCGGAGAAGGGTCGTTACGAAAGAAGAGACAGGTGTTTATGAACCAAGATGCTTGCTTGCTTGCCCATTCTCTTCGTGAGCCTTCCTTTTCATAGTTTCCAAAAGTTAAGGTTTATATATATATAATGTAGGATAAGAATGGCAAGTGTGATATTGTTTTTGGGTAAAGATAGACATGCTAGACTATATCCACTATGCTTGGTGTGTGTTTAACATGTTATGGGTCTTGAGTGCTTGATTGGCGATGGGCCTTGAGGGAATATTTAGCTTAACATGAATTTCACTAGAGATTTTAACTTTTCATTAATGATGGCAAAGCATGTAGCTCAATATGAATCTTATTACTCATATATAGCAGGGTGTTTAGCCCAATATGAATTTCAATAAGCTATTCATCATTTATTTTAATAAAGCAGTTCGTATGAAACTTTTAGTTGGTGTAGGCGTGTTAAAGGAATTTTAGTCTTGATGATACCACTGTTATTTAAATGAAAACTATACCACTGTGAATTTTATATCCTTTAGACATGTAAGTCATATGTATTAAATGAGGACATAAGAAGACAATGGAATAAGATCATGATGATTCACGTGTTGCACCTGGACAGCCGTTGAGTGTCATGTGTGAATCATTGACATAGAACTATAGGGTTGAATATTGCACCTATTGTGGGTGATTGCACCAGGACGGATCGGGGTGATGATCATTGCACCTATTATGGGTGATCACACAAAGGCGGGCCATGGTGATGAGTTTTGCACCCATTGCAGGTAATTGCATCATGCTGGATCATGGTGATGAGTATTGCACCCGCTACGGGTGATTGCACAAGGATAGACCATGGTGTTGAATATTGCACCCATTACGGGTGATTGCACAAGGCAGACCATGGTGTTGAGTATTGCACCCGTTGTGGGTGATTGCATAAGGATGGACCATGGTATTGAGTATTGCACCCATTACGGGTGACTGCACTAGGACAGACCATGGTAACGGGTGATTACATCAGGGTGAATCATGATGATGAGTATTGCAATCGTTGCAGGTGATTGTATCAAGGCGAACCACGGCGTTGAGTATTACACCCGTTGCGGGTGCTTGCACTATAGCAGACCATGGTGTTGAGTATTGCACCTGTGGCGGGTGATTGCACTAAGGCAACCATGGTGTTGAGTATATTGCACCCATTGTAGGTGATTGCCTCATGGCGGACCATGGAGATAGGTATAGCTCTAGTTGCGGGTGATCGCATCAGGGTGGACCATGGTGATGACTACGCACTTGGTTAGCCATTTAGGTGTCCTATACAAAATACCCAGACAAAGTCAAGGTAGCAAGCTTAGTTGGGATAGTAAAACCACAAGGGGTAGTATTCTTATTTGATGACGAGCATATCAAGAACATATATCAAAATAAAGACAGGTTGCTAGAATTAACACACCTTGAAGGCGGTTACATGCTAAGTAAGAAATAAGTCAAGCACGTGCTATATCATTCTTAAAGGATGTCCTTGGCTAGCATTGTTTTACCTTTGGCATTGATCTATGAACTAACGAGCTTGGTGTGCCTCCTGTTTAGTGGTTGCGAATAAACAGTTGCACAAATAGTGATTAGTAGTATTCATACAATGTACTTTAAAAACGAATATTATCCGAAGGATGTGATTCATCATATAGACTGTTGCCAATTTTTGAAGAAATTATGTTTAATATGTGGCTTAATAAAGACCAGCCTTCAATATGTTCCCTTTATTGCTAAACAACACGTTAAATTGAATAGGCAATAAAAGGAGTTTAAAATGGATTGTGAGAAAGTTCAAGACTATCTCGAAGTAGGTCATTGAGGATATAGAACTAGTTTATCCTATTCCTAGCTTCTGTTTAGATTGCCACACTCTGAAGGGTTTTTGCTATTGAGTTATCATTTATGCTCATACGTCACTAGCTTATGACTCTTCATTTCGAGTAGGTGGTAATGCCTAGAGTTAGGCAGATAAAAGCCACCTCTTATATTATTTTTTTAAGTTATTAATAGTGGTGCCCAATTAATAGAGTTAATTAAGGTGTGGGTTGCTCAAGTATGGTAACAGGTATGGTCCATGTTGGACCTTCCTATTAGAAATATTTTTTTTATTGCGACCTAATTAAAGTTTGATTTTGACATATGATGCGTAATGAAGTCTCTTAGTCTTGAAGAGGTTTGCAACCTATGAATGAGGTTGATGATTTTAGTTGGGCCAAAGACCCGTTAATCCATGAAAGGATTTGCAATTTGTCATCAAGATTTAGTTTTGGTATGAGGTGAGATTTCCTAGTTTGGAAATAATTCATTTACTGTTGCTAAAGAGAATGTAAATCATGATTGGGGTGAAGTCCCCCAATCTTAAAATAATTTCAACCACTAAGACAAGGAAATCTAAGTTGTGAACAAGTACAAGTCCTCCATCCTTAAATGATTTACATATTGGGATAAGGAAATTTAGGCTGTAAATAGGGACAAAGTCCCCAAGCTATAAAATGATTTACACAACGGGATAAGGAAATTTAGGCAGTGAATAGGGATGAAGTTCCCCAGCCCTAGAATGTTTTACACATCGGGATAAGAAAATTTAGGTTGTGAACAAAGACAAAGTCTCCCAGCCCTAAAATAATTTACACACCGGGTAGTGAATTCGCCGGGTTGTGTAAGGCACCAAGTATAGAATTTGTTGGGTAGTGGAATTCATCTAGCTGTGGAAAACACTGGGTAGGAAATTCACCGGGTTAATGTGGAATTCGCCACGTTGTGGAGTTGAATTCACTAGGTTCCGTAACTTGACCTTGTGACTTAAAACGGGCATAACTTCTAATCCATGAATAGTTATGGATTGAATCACCTATCAAAATGAGGCTCAAGAACTGTTCTATGTAACGATAATGTGGTTTTAAGTTTTGGATAAAAAGGAATATGAAAAGGAGGTGAAAATATGAAGTGGGAGAACCCTTAGAGAAGTGGTTATATAACTTACCTTGTAACTTAAAACAAACATAAATTTTATTCCATAAAGAGTTATGGATTGATTTATATATCAAAACAAAGCTCTTACAGAGTTCTATGTAACTATGATGATTTTTAAAGCTTTGGATCAAAGATAATATGAAACGGAGGAGAAAATATGAAGTGGGCGAAATCGGAGACAAGTGGCTATATAACTTACCTTTTAACTTAAAACAAGCATAACTTTTATTCCGTAAAGAGTGACGGATTGTCTTATATATCAAAATGAAACTCTTGAAGATTTATATATAACTATAATAATTTTTAAAGCTTTGGATTAGAGAGAACATGAAAAGGAGGTGAAAGTAGGCAAATTCTGAGAGAAGTGGTTATCGTAAATTAAAACAGGCATAACTTTCAATCGCCGAAGAGTTATGAATTGTGTTATATATCAAAACAAAGCTTTGGAAGAGTTTTATGTAAATTTAATGATTTTTTAATTTTTTGATCAAAGAAAATATGAAAAAGAGGTGAAAAAATGAACCGGGTGAATTCCACGTGAAGTGTTTATTTAACCTACCTTGTACATTAAAACGGGCATAACATTCAATCCGTGAAGAGTTAAAGATTGAATTATATATCAAAATGAAGCTCTGGAATATTTTTATGTAACTATAATGAGTTTCTAATTTTTTTTTTCCAAAGAAAATATGAAAAAGAGGTGAAAATTTGAATCGGGCAAATTCCAAGCAAAGTGTTTATTTAACCTACCTTAAAATTAAAAATGGTCATAACTTTCAATCGGTAAAGCGCTACGGATTGAGTTAAACGAAGCTCTTACAGAGTTCTATATAATTAAGTTTAAGATGAGTTTTTAAGTTTTTGATTAAAGAAAATATAAAAAAGAGGTGAAAAGTTGAAGTGGCCGAATTCCATGTGTAGTACTTGTACCTCATAAATTAAAGCAGGCATAACTTTTAATCTGTGAAAAGTTACGGATTGAGTTACATAACAAAATGAAGCCATCAAAAAGTTCTAGGTACCTGTGATTTTTTTTGAATTTTTGATTGAAGAAAAGATAAAAAAAGAGGTAAAAATTATATCACAATACCTGACTTGCTCAAACATACCTTTTTGCATGTACAAATATGCTTAAATGTGCTAAAAAGAGATAGAATACTTGGCTTAATCAAGCAAATCTCTTTACATGTTTAGGAATAGTAGGGAGCGTTTTTTGTTGTAAAAACAGCAAGCAACAATCACTTAAATAGTAAACTATCAAACATAACAACAAAATTGATACAGAGAGGAAATATCTTACAAGGAAAATAAACGCACCGTGGTATAAGTCATTGTCCTAAAAGACAATTTCACTGCTGCTAGGGTGCACGTAGATCAACTGGCAGCTATCCTCTAGAATTAACGCGATCTGACCTTTAACATGCACTTGTTAGAAGTCGGTTGGGATTCCAAGGAAAGTTTTCCCAGACTTAAGATGAATTTTAGAAGTTAAGACAGTAAAGAAAGAGGAAAGAAGGCATAGATTTTTGATGGATTGAGACTGAAAATGGGATTGTGTATTTATAGGTTGAGAATATGACTGTTTGAACTCTTCAACAGTCAACTTCTAGAGATGTGTCCCAATGGTGGGCTTGGGAAGAGATGCATCAGTAATGGAGCTGCAATGGAGTGGCACATCCCTTGGGTAATACCGGAGAAATATTGGGAGAATAAGGTAGCGCAGTTTTACGAGGAGGGAAAATTATCCATTGGAGGAAGCAATTTTCTATGAAATAAAAATACCCATAATAAAAACGGACACCCACACCCACACTCGAGCGTGGCACAGCTCGGTGGGTGGGTGGTGCGTGCGTCTGTGGGTATGGTTCCCGCAATTCTTTCACCCTAAACTTAATTCAATTCCTTCTCTTCTCAAAGGCATATATAAACTACCTTTCCCTTCTCTAAATTTCCAATGTGGGATGTGTGTTTAAACTTAAGTCATCAATTGTTCAATAAGGTCAAGCTTTATTACATTTCCGACAATACCCCAAAAATGTCACAAAGCTAAAGAAAAGCGATCAGTGTGGGCAAAAAGGTGAGCTTCTCTTTTCAATGTCAATATCTAGTAACTTGAATCGACACCTAGTACATAAGTTTAAGACCAACAGCTTGTTAGGTTTCCTTTGTTGTGAACATGACGTGAGGTTGTATAATCTTCCATCTGAGCACATACCAAGCTCAAAATATCTTAGCAAATCCAACAGTTTGATGCTTTTATCGGCCATGCGTTCATCTTGGATTCTCATAGGTAATTTAGAAGGCAAGTCTCCACCTTCCATAGGGAGCAGCCACACCTCCACACCTACACAGGAGGATCCTATCAAGCGCGTGTTACCTCGCACCACCAAATAATGGCTATGGGTCCATTAAGAGCTAATGCTCATCCTTATCGCCTTAGTAGCAATTACTAGTTTCCATCAAGTGTGACTCAGCTCACACCGCCAAAAGTATGGCTATGGATTGCCCAACACTGTCAACATCATAGGGAGGGACAATTATTTATTACAATGTACAATTGAACTGAACTATAACTTTCTCATTGAACCTCTATAAACCAAGTTGAGATACATCACAATCAACTCACTTTACAGACTTTAATCCCATCCCCTTTGATGTTTCTAACACATTCTTCGACAAAGGCCTTTCGTTAACAGACCTGTGAGGTTCTTTTCCGACCTCACATAGTCTAGTGATATCACCCCAGTTTCTAAAAGTTATTTTACAATTTTATGTCTAAGGCGAGTATGTCTCCTCTTGCCATTGTACACTTTATTCTTTGTTACAACAATGGCTGCTTGACTGTCACAATGTAATGCAACTGACGGAGCTGGATGCCCCAATAATGGTACGTTTACAAGTAAGCTTCTTAGACATTCGACTTCATGTCCTACCAACTCAAGAGTAATAAATTCTGATTCTATGATAGACTTGGCAGTACAAGATTGCTTAGACGACTTCTCGGATATAGCCCCTCCATCCATTGTAAACATATAGCCATTAGCGGAATTAATTTCATCGTTATTAGATACCTAATTAGCATCACTATATCCTTCTAGTACAACAGGAAATTTTGTAAAGTGAAGTCCCCAGTCCATGGTTCCTTTTAGATATTTAAGCAATATTTTTAAAGCATTCCAATTTTCTTCATTTGGATTATGAGTGTATCTACTAAGTCTGCTTATCGCATATGCAATTTCAGGCCTAGCATATTTCATAAAGAACATAACACTTCCAATTATCTTAGCATATTCAGATTGCCACATTGCAACACCTTATGTTTAGTCAAGTGTATACTAGGGTCGTAAGGTGTTCTTATTGAATCGACATCAAACATGTCAAACCTTTTAAGAATTTTTTCAACATAGTGAGATTGATTAAGGTTGATGCCTTCATAAATCCTCATAATTTTAACTCTTAAAATTACGTCCACCTCATCTAGGTCCTTCATATCGAATTTGGAACTCAGAAATTTTTTAGTCTCAATGACAATGCTCAGAGTTGTGCCAAAAAATCAATGTAACATTAACGTATAAGCAGATAATAACACATCCATTACCGTCAGACTTAGAATATACACAAGAGTCTCAGTCATTGACATGAAAGTTGTTAGCAATCAAAGTGCTATTAAATTTGTCATGCCACTACTTTGGTGCTTGTTTTAGGCTATATAAAGATTTGATTAGTTTACACACTTTCTTTTCTTAGCCTGGACCTACAAGTCCCTCTAGTTGTTCCATGTAAATTTTTTCGTCTACGTCACCATTCAAGGAATCAGTTTTAACATCCATTTGATGGACAAATAAGTTATGAATAGATACAACAGCAATCAAGGCCCTGATAGTGGCTATTTTAGTTACGGGTGAATATGCATCAAAATAATCAACTCCCTTTCTTTGTGTGAATCTCTTAGCCACTAGCCTAACTTTGAATTTTTTTATTGACCCATCAGCCTTTAGTTCTTGAATACCCACTTACAACCAATCGGTTTGCATCTTCTAAGGATGTCTACTAGTTCCCATGTATGGTTATTCAGAATTGACTCTAGTTCATTGTTAATAGCATCTTTCCAAAATGTGGAATCAATAGATTTCATGGCTTCTTCATAAGCTTTTGTTTCTTTATCTAGCATAAAGGCACACTATTATCTCATTTATCTCATTATGTTCAGTTAAGAAGACAGTGATAAAGTTTGATCCAAAGCTATTTTCTTTTCTAGCCTTTTTGCTCCTTATTTCTGGTGTGTCAATTTTATGAGTATTTTTAACACTAAAGGACATAGTGATACGAGTTAGAAATACAGATTGAGTATTAGATTTCATGGGAAATATATATTCGAAAAACTCAACATCTCTAGATTCCATTATACTACCTCATGCATAGGAGTCGTTTTCACCTTTGATTAAAAACCTGTATGCCGCACTATGGTATGCATATCCAATAAATATGGAATCGATAGCCTTAGGTCCAATTTTGCTTTTTTTGAAATTGGGTAGTCCAACTTTTGCCAGACACCCCATACTTTAAGGTATTTTAAATTAGGGGCGTGGCCTTTCCATAATTCATAAGGTGTTTTATCAAGTTTTTTAATGAGGTACACGATTCAGTACATGACAAGCAGATAAAATCGCTGCCGCCCCCCCCCCCCCCCCCCCCCCCCCCCCCCCCACACATATATTATGAGGAAGTTCATCACTTATTAGCATAGCGATCATCATGTTTTTAAAAATTCTATATTTCCTTTCAGCAATACCATTTGACTCTGGACAGTAAGGGGTGTTCTTTCATATATTATTCCTCCTTCTTCATAAACTTTTTCAAGGGAAGTAGGATCATATTCCCCTCCTCTATTGGACCTAAGTCTTTTTATTTTTCTTCCTAGTTGGTTCTCAACCTCGGCTTTATATTCTGAGAACAGTTGTTTAGTCTCGTCTTTTCTCCTTAGAATGTATACCATGGTATATCTAGAGTGGTCATCTATGAAGGTTATGCAGTATCTTTTACCATCCTTACTCATTGTTCTTTTAAATCCCCTAAGTTGCTATGGACAATTCAAGAAGTTCGATGTGTCTTTCTACTGATTTATATGGTTATTTTAGCGTATTCAACTTCAACGCACACTTCACATTTAGAGAAATCCGTATTGTTAAAATCAAGGATTAAGTTCATTTTCTTTAAACATTTAATAGAGTTAACATTCACATGTTCTAAACGAGCATGCCATAAATCAAGGGATTCAGTGATATAAGTGGAAGAAGTACTAGCATTCATTTCACTAACACAGTTAGCATCAAGAATAAATAGACCCCCATTACAGTAACCCTTCCCCATAAATTCACCATTCCTAGTGAGCACAAGTCTATCATAATCAAATGCTAATTTTAAACTAGCTTTAATGAGAAGGCTGCCAAAGATTAGGTTTCTACGCATGTCAGCCACATGCAACACATTAGTTAATATAAGCATTTTACCATAGGTGAGTTTTAAAGAAATCTTCCCTTTTTCGAGGATTTGGCACGACTGCTGAATTTCCCATGTAGACCATGTCACTGTCATTCACCATCTGGTATTCTTCAAACACGTTCCGGTGTGTACAAATGTGTCTGGTAGCGCCAATATCTACTATTCATTCTATCACGTTATTCACCAGGTTCACTTCCGAGGCCACAGCTACGATGTTGTCTATTTCTACAAGATTAGCCTTGTTCTTGTTGTCTTTGGATTGGTTCTTTTTGTTTCCACAGTCCTTTGCTCTATATCCATGTTTCCTACAAAAATAGTATTCTCCTTGGAACTTGGCCTTCGTCTTGTGAATTTTCCCCCGGGCTTGAGGTTGGAGTGATACCCTCTCTCTTTTCCTTTAAACTTGTCAGAGAGGGCAACTTTTGTTTCGATAATATTAGCTTTTGAATAATCAAAGTCCGAAATTGCTTTATCCTTTAGCCTATTTTCCTCTTCAATGTTCAAATGACCCACAAGTTCTTCTAAAGATAAATCTTTTTTCTCATGCATGAGCAGGTTTCTATAATCCTTCCATGAAGGTGGATGCTTTTCAATAAGGACATAGGCTTGAGTTATTTCATAGATTTTTAGACCTTCGCACAATAGAGTGGTTATAATATTTTCATACTCATATACTTGGTGGTTTATCTGCAAGAACCAAACTACTTCAGGTTGGGGGTCCTCGGAAACAGTCACCTTTCCAGCCGGAAGGGGTAAGGCTGCGTACATCCCCCCCCCCCCCCCCCCCCCCCCCAAACCCTGCTTTCTGTGGGAGCCGCGAGGCACTAGGACTGTTGTTGTTGTTGTTGTGTACTTGGTCAATGATTGGTTTGTCATCAACTACTTTAAAATCCAGCCATTTACTAATAGCATATTTTCTATTATCCGGTGGAGAAGGGCATTGTAATCGAAGGGATTGCATGAAACGTAAATTCGATCCCTCCACCATGCCTAGTATAGAAGACGTCAAGATAGGATCTGAGATCATTCAGAGAAAAGAGAGTTTCAGTTACTTAGGTTCCATGGTTCAGCAGAATGGCGAAGTTGACTAGGATGCCAGCAATTGGCTTAAAGTAGGCTAGCATAAATGGAGGATTGCCTCCACGGTACTCTGCGATAGAAATTTTTAACTAAAACTAAAGGGAAGATACTATAAGATGGTAGTGAAACCGGCTATATCTTATGGGGCAAAGTGCTGGCCAATGAAATAACATCATATACAGAAGATGAAGGTAGCAGAGATGAGGATGCTGCGATGGATGTACAGACACACAAGGAAGGATATGATTAAGAATGACGTCATAAAAGGAAATTGGGTGTGGCCTCAATTGAAATAAATTGAGGGAGCAACGTTTGAGGTGTTTTAGTTATGTTAGGAGGAGACTGCCCACTTTCCCAGTTAGGAGATATGAACAGCCACATACTATTCTAAGGAGGAGAGAGAGAGACAGGCCAAAGAAGAGATGGTTGGAGACGATCCGACAGGACCTCACCCACCTAAACCTATGGGAGGAGATGGCCTTAGACAGAGCTCGTTGGAGAGCGAGCATAGTGGTAGCCGATGTAGCGGCTTAGAGTAGTGCATTTTATTTTTGCTTGCGCTAGTGTCCCTAGGTGCATTGACTTCCTTTTTCGCACACGTATTGGCGCACTTATTTGCATATCTGTGTACTTCAGCACTTATGCACTTGCGTACATGTTGACTATTTGACTATAGCTACCTTCCATTGAGTTGTGCTCCCTTGTCCTTGGGTTGTGCTATAAACTACTCTAACTATGTTGACCCAATGCATTTAGGATTTTATGCTACCATGATGATGCACTCCTCAGGTTGGGGGTCCTCGGAAACAGCCTCATTTCACCCCTAGACCCTGCGTATACGGGAGCCCTTGTGGCACTAGGATTGTTATTGTTGTTGTATATTTTCTAGTACCCCGCATCATCACTCCCATAGTTCTTAAGAAGTGTATCCCATATTTTCTTGGCAGTGTCCATTTTGACAAATTTATCGAATAAACTATGGGTCATATAATGCAACAGTGTTCCCCAACAACTTTTATTATCCACAGTAAATTTTCTTCATAGGTGTGTTTAGCAGTTTCTTCTTCAAGGGCATTTTTTTCATAGACATAGTCAAAGCTAAGTTGTTCTAGGTAGAGTAGTAGCTTAAGAGACCAACGTTTATAGTTCTTCCCATTTAGTGGTGACTTCAGACATGTCTGGAAGAGGGAGTTTCATTGCCATGATTGAATTAAAATCTTCTTTTAGATTGTTGTAAAAACAGTAAGCAGCAATCACTTAAACAATAAACTATCAAACACAGCAACGAAATTGATACAAAGAGGAAAGATCTTACAAAGAAAATAAATGCACCGTTGTATAAGCCACTGTCTTAAAAAATGATTTCACCGCTATTAGGGTGCACAGAGATCAACCGGCGGCTGTTCTCTAAGATTAGCGTGATCCTACCTTTAACATGCACTCGTTAGAAGTCGGGTGAGATGCCAAGGAAACATTTTCCGGACTTAAGATGAATTTGAGAAGTTGAGACAGTAGAGAAAGAGGAGAGAGAGCTTTGATTTTCGATGGATTGAAGCTGAAAATGAGATTGTGTATTTATAGGCTAAGAATATGACTATTAGAGCTCTCCAATAGTCAGATTTTAGAGATGCATCCCAACAGTGGGTTCCGGAAGAGATGCGTCAGTAATGGAGCTGCAATGGAGAGGCACATCCCTTGGGTAATATCGTAGCAGTATGGAGAGAGAACAAGGCAGCACAGTTTTATAAGGCGGAAAAATTATCTATTTAAGGAAGCAATTTTTGATAAAATTAAAATACCCATAATAAAAAAGGACACCTTCCCCTCGCCCGAGCATGGCGTGGTGAGCGGGCAACGCATGTGAGGGTCCCACTTTTCTTTCATGCTAAACTTAATTCAAATCCTTATTTTTTCAAAAGTATATATAAACTACCTCTTCCTTCTCTAAATTTTCAACGTAGGATGTGGGTTTAAACTTAAGTCATCAATTATTCAATGAGGTTAAGCGTTGTTACATTTCCAACATTTTTTACTTAATTCGCTTGAATAGGCTTGTTTTTATTAGAAAAAAATGCAAAAAAGACTAAAAATGCTGAAAATTAATTACATAACATTAAAAATGCTTGAATCTTATAAGAAATACCAAACTAGGCGTGAGCTTAAGACGGCACCACAATGTTTGTGATGAATTTGTTCAGAGTACTTATTCATCATTTTGGAGTTTTGTATGAGGTGGGGTTCGTTAAGATGAGCTAAACTCAAACTCTAGCTACATATCCGACTTGATATTGCTTTAAGATGAGCAGAAAGCTTGAACGATTATTGCTTCGAAGAGGGGTCATTATGAAAGAAGAGAGAGGTGTTTATGAGCCAAGATGCTTGCTTGCTTGCTCATTCTCTTCATGAGCCTTCCTTTTATAGTTTCCAAAAGTTGAGGTTTATATATACATATTCTTTAACGTAGGATAAGAACGGCAAGTGTGATCTTGCTTTTTGGGTAAAGATAAACATGCCAGACTAT
This sequence comes from Simmondsia chinensis, assembly GCA_018398585.1. NCBI lineage: Eukaryota > Viridiplantae > Streptophyta > Magnoliopsida > Caryophyllales > Simmondsiaceae > Simmondsia > Simmondsia chinensis. The sequence continues at coordinate 29,045,127 of JAGTTD010000014.1, read as the reverse complement.
ATTCATTATGCATGCTATAAATGTGTTTTACGAATGCACAAAGTAGGCGAATTATATTAATGAGTGCAAGTGGGCGAATTGAGGGGGCACAAGTGGGCAAATTATGTTGGTTTAAGTCGGCAAATTGTATGTGGGCGTTTCGTACATTTTGGAGATATACTTACAAATAATCGTTATTTAAATAATTGCCCGCTTAACCTACTTGCCCATCTATAGTAGCAAGCTGTTCAATTACAAGTTACCAACAGCCGCCACGTTCTCTTTGCTTGGCAATTGGGCAAAAAATATAAAATAAATTGTTATTTTCAAGTCAATAAGTATTATTATTAGGATAACAATACTATTTGTAGTGAATACTATTACAGTTATAATTTGTGAGAGCCAAATAGTATATTATTCTTTAAGGTTTATAAATGTAATGTTGTGCCTTATTTATATTATGAAAATATTACAGTTGCATATACTATTTCGATACGTTCTCTGTCATGTATATTGGAATAAAAAAATGATCAACCTAACACCTACATGAGTTATTCCAATATCCGATGCCATTGGAATGAAAATGGGAAGAAACCTTTTATTCATCTGAGCATGATTCTCAGTGTGGATTCCTACGGTAAATTTTGGGTCAATGCAATTTGAAATTATTTTAACAGACGATTATTAAGTAAAAAAAGTACTTTGGTGAAAGGGATATGCTAAAAGGGGTGTAAGATAGCGAGTGTAGCAACACATGAAGGTGGAAGGGGTGATGGTAGGTGTCGGTGCTAATAAAAAATAAAAAGTAAGTCATTGTGATAGAGATTTAATGTCAATATAGTCTTTTTATAATGTTTCTAAAATAAACTATAAAAAAGTTCTAGTTTTGCGTCTTTTTCTACTTAGTTATAAAACAAAATTTTCATCTTTCCCTTAAAGTTGTGAAAAAAATGTAAATAGATCTTTTCTGTTAACCAACCGCAAGCCTTTCAATGTACAAGAGCTTTTTTATAGGTTTAAACTGTTAAAAAGCGGAACCAAACCTAGTTTTAAGATTTTATGAATTTCATTTTGCATGATATTCATTTCTCAAATTTAATACTTCCATACTTGTTTTCTTTAATACATGGAACACAATTAATATAAGGTTAGACACCTAGGCTTGCAAAGTTGGCGGTGAAAAAGGATTTTGGGAGAAGGGACACTTCTTCATAATATAATAGTGATGCAGATGGCAATACCGCACTTGCCGGGTAGGTGTTGGCAGGTCGTGCTTGGAGGCACGGTCTAGACGCTATAGAGGAAAGTTCGATTTCTAATCGGATTAGTTTTCATATTTTATTTATCCCTTGTATTTTAGTCTTTTATTTTAGTAAGAACATACGAATTGCGATCTCAACCGTTGATCCTAAACACACAGATTGCGATCTTAACTGTTGATTCGAAATTAGGAGTTTGAATATAGCTAGGAAAACTCCTCTATTTAAAGAGAGAGTTAACTAGGGTTTTAGGCATTAAAATTCAATAATTTCAGATTTATTTTCAAGAGTTTCTAGGGGGTTTTTTTTCTTTCTTGGGTTATGAGAAATTGAGTGACTTTTTCCCCCTTATTTTTATAATTTTCGTAATAAAAGGGAAGGGCGTTGAACCTTACCGTTTCAAAATTTTTCACTTATTCGCTGCATCAGTTGGTATCAGAGCTCAAAACGACTTCTGAGATAGCCCATGGGCGACAAAGGTATGCAGCCGTTAGAGACGTGTACGAGCTAGATGTACAATGGCCGAACGAGAGGAGGTTTGATGATATGGAAGAGAAAATCCGACGAATGGAGCATTGTTTGATTCAAATACCCATTTGACAAAGGGTGACAAAGACGAGATGGACGAGAGCTTTCAAAATCCATTTTCGGAAGTTGAGGTGGCATTGCCAGCAAACCGGCAACACCATTGATTTTGATGATCAGAGGTGGGAATCTGATCTCTAGATTAAGATCTCGAAGTTTATCGGAGGAGGACGCCCATATGATTTTTGGAATTGGCTTGCCGACGTGGAAGAATTTCTCGAGTTCAATGAGGTGCCATAGAGGTAGAGGTGGCCAGTGGGCCGAGTCGATGGGCCGGGCTGGAACCTGGGCCCGGCCTAGTCCCAGGCCAGGTTCAGGGGCCTAGAGGGTCCTTGCCCATTTTAAGGCAATTTGGAGGATTATTTGGACATTTTAATTTATTTTATGGTTTATTTTGTATTTATATTATTATAATTGTATTTTAAATAAGTTATAATATTTTAATTATACATATCTTTAACAAAGAGAGGGGGGGGGGGGGGGGGGGGGGTGCATCTGCCCGGGCCAGGCTCGTTGGGCCTAGGCAAAACCCAAGCTCGGCCTGGTTCTAGCCTGAGCCCGCAGGCCCGGGCCCCGACCCGGCCTAACTCAGCCCATGGCCACCTCTACGGAGAGAAAGCAAGCACCATTGGCTGCTACCCAGGTACGGGGTAGAACCGTGGCCTGGTGCCAATAGCTGAAGCAGTCGCAACTTCGACAAGGGAACGCGAAGAAAGAATCCTCGGAAAAGATGAAGAAACATATGAGGGGTTCCTTCCTACCTTACAATCATGCCAAGGTGATGTACCACCATCTGCAATGCTTGCGTCAGGGTTCTAGATCCATGGAGGAGTACACGGCGAAGTTCTACTTATTGGTCGCTAGAAATGACTTGAAGGAGACAGGTGATCAATTAGTGGATCGTTACATTGCCGGATTGAAGGAGTCTATACAGAAGGTGTTGAACATGTTCGACATTTTGTCCGTATCAGAGGCAAGCCAGAGAGCCGTGAACATTGAGCAGCAACAAAGACGTCGCCAAGTTGGGAAGCCTGGGAAGCACAGATTGGCATACGAGATCAAGTGAGAGCACCGCCAAATCAGAGCACACAGAACAAGCCAGAAGTCGTAAGTATTGGTAAACCGGTTACTCAGGACTTGGCGGGTACTTCAAGAACCCATTGCTTCAAGTGTGGAGAGATGGGGCACCGTGCTGCTATGTATAGTGAGGGTAATAGAGCCGGCAAGGGTCTTTTCATGGTGGAATTTCAGGGACTTAATTGACATAATGAATGAAGTACAGGGACCTTCAATATTAATAACCCTAAAAGTTATTATTCAAATAGAGAATATTGTTTGTATCTACTGCAATTCCAAAAAGTTTCAAAATGGAAAGGAATAAAATCATATCTTAATTCCAAAAAGTTTATAGAAATAATTGTGAATTAACTTGCATGTTTATTAAAAGAAATAGTGTGGACCAAAAAATCCAGACCCTACTTTTGCGGGAACCCTTGCAGGCACTGGACTTATTGTTGTTGTAGTGTGAACCAAAAAAATAGAAAGAAAAGGTACCTCTACTTAAGAGGAAGGTAGAGTCGAGAACAAATGACCACCAAAGCTACTTCACTATTATGCTTTAAAGTAACCAACCACTGCAACAATTATGAAAACTAAAATTACCCAAATTTAATTACTATTTCGTTTTCATCATTCATTTGTAAAACCTATTTTATTTCATACTTCATTTCAAAAACCCTAGCTGCCAATGCCTTCTCTCTCTCTCTCATTGTTAGCAATAGACAAAGAATATGGACTTCTAAGATTAAGATTTGTAATAGACTAAAAAAATATTATGTTAGTGTTCTTACCTTTATCAAAATATTTCTGGCTATCAACTGGCTTTCATTTTTTCAAATCCACTTAATAATGGCAACATTGTACTCTTTCTTTGCGAGGCCTCTTGAGTCTTAACCGTGTACGTTGCTGGTGTCTTTTGAATGTGTTGTGATTAAAATTATAAGATGATTATAATGTATGTTTGGTTTTAAATTTTGCATTGGTGGTGTCCATTTGAATTTCTTTGTGCCATAAATACATTTGAGCTACTAAATAGTTAATTAATTTGGATCCTAATTCATATAATGATGTGTGTAATAAATTCTTTGATATTACATTTTTCTTTTTCAATGATTTAGCAAATGAAAAGCCACATCTTTAGAATGGAGCCGGTTCCCGAAATAATGTCTGGAAATAAAAATAAAAAATAATGTTAAAAAAAATTACTTTCATACGGTTCATGTGTGTGGGGGGAATGACGTGGTAGCAAACTATAAATCGCGTCTTTACAATGCGGTTTTTATGTATTTAAACCCCGTCAAGGAGACACGGTTAAATTTAAGTAAAACCGCGTCACAGGGATGTGGTTTAACTAATAAAAACGCACTATGGGTAGGGTTTTGTTTTCTAATAAAACCGTGTTATATCATAGGTAAACATGTCTCTTTAACACGGTTTGACCATTACATAAAAACCCTTCCCTTCCTCCCCATACATTCACGCCGGAAGCAATTTTTCGTCGCTGGTAACGTCGTCCGTCTCCACTCCTCCTCTTGTTCACACGCTGGAGATCCTGTCAGGTCACCATTGTCGGTGTTATTTGTCCACTTCGGCATTTCTTCACCGGAGGTCATAACTACGGTAATTTTAACGTTTTTGTTTTTTAAATGATCTTTTCTTTTTGTTGAAAAATACATTTTGTTATTTTATAATGATATCCATTTAGTTATCTAGGTTTATTTTACTTTTTTTTTGGTTAGTATTTGGATTTATTATGCATTATCTAGTTGAATATTGTTAAAATGTTATTTGTTTTATACAAATGAAAATTTGTATAATTTTTTTTTAGAATACAACTTCTTTGCATCCTATTATTTGTCATTAGGGTTGAAATGCCGAAAAAATGGATAGCATGTCAATTATATTGGAGATTATGTCAGTATGATATTTTCGGCCTGTGTAGGCGAGAGCCCTTGAGACACTGGGTATGTTCTTTTTTTATGTCAGTATGATATTTGTTAGAAAAAAATGTTAATTTCAGTGGATTAATCTATATGTTTAGCGAGCATTGTAATATTCACCAAAATGTTGTTAATTTGAAAGTGACATGGGGTGTTTGTTCTGGACACGGACATCAAATGATTTGTCTTCTCAATGACAATTCGTTAGAAAATATGTGGTCATGCATTGAGCTAAAAAAGCAATCTATAACAGATTTTTATATAGATGCTGAACAAGAAATCTGAATGCCAATACGAGAAATCGCCTGCTCAAATATGAATCAACTTATATGCATCCATCACCTTTTTCAAATTTGTTGTTGTCTATTGAATTCAATCTTACTGGCAGAATATGATGCAGTATCCTATGTCTTACTATGGGTATGAGGTTGCTCCAAGTATGCCCCAAAATTATGTGACCAATACTAGTATTACAGTTCGTCCAACTTCATTATTAGAATGTCCTGCCAATAATGCAATTCCATGTAATTATAGAATGGGTCGAGTTGGTGCATCAAGTAGCCATATTAGGTAAGGTCGTATTCCGGTTCGTCCAACTTCATTATTAGAATGTCCTTCCCATAACACAATTCCACATAGTTCCGGAATGGGTCGAGTGGGTGCATCAAGTAGCCATACTGGGCAAGATCATATTCTTATTCATCCAACTATATTATTGGAATATCCTACCAATAATTAAATTTCAGATAATTCAAAAATGGGTCGAGCTAGTGTATCCGGTACCCATACTGGGCAAGCTATGAATATCCCATTTGGAGTTACCACAATGTCACAATCAAACTCTATGATAGAGTATGCAGAACAAGGTGATGATGGTGATAGAGTATTTGTTAGTACAGTTTATGATGATAGTGACCAGGGCCATTTGATCGAAGATGAAGACAATGAGAGAATTCATGAAATCAAAAGGAAGCTTGAATAGGACAATGGGGATGACGATGTCATTGATAAGCGAATTGATGAAATTGAAAGGGAGTTTGCACGCGATGACATGAAGATCCTGTTAGTGTTGGTGCTCCCGTCCCTGATTTTGCTCGTATCAATGAAAACTCCTATGTCGAGCCTAATGAATTTAATTTTTACGTTGATCCAATGGGTGAATTTATAGTGGGATAGCTTTTTCATACCAAACAATATGTAATAGAGGCAGTGCAACTATATTTGGTAAGTAAAAATCAATTTTGTAAAGCAACTGAATCAACTCCTCAGAAGTTAGTGTTGAAATGCAAGTGATTGTCCATGGTGGTTAAGCGCTTGTGTCCGAGATCCAAAATTCCCTTACATCATGGTTGTAAAGTACAAAGGTCCTTACACATGTGTCAGTGATGTGTTTGACCAGAACTATCGTTTGGTAAGCTCATCCTTCATAGCCCAATATGTATTGGACCTTGTTATAACGCAAGTGTCAATTTCTCGGTCCTCACACATGTGTCAGTGATGTGTTTGACCAGAACTATCATTTGGTAAGCTCATCCTTCATTGCCCAACATGTATTGGACCTCGTTATAACACAAGTGTCAATTTCTCCGAGTTCTATTGCTCAAGTTATCTTCGATTGTTTTCGATTAAAGATTACATATAAAACGGCTTGGTTGGCGAAACAAAGAGCAATTGAAAATATAATTGGCACCTTTGACTCAAATGCAAAGCTTCCCCAACTTTTGAGAGCCATTAAAAGATCAAATCCTGGTACAAAAATTGTATTCAGAAGTATTAGAACTTCAGACCCTTCGGTCCACAATTTCGACAAAGCTTTTCAGTCGTTCAGGGCAACCATACAAGGTTTTCAATATTGTCGGCATGTCATATCAATTGATGCTACGCATCTGTATGGCAAGTATAAGGGAGCATTGTTACTTGCTCTTGCTTCTGATGCCAATAATCAAGCGTTTCCCTTAGCATTTACTCTCGTAGAAGGAGAGAGTAATGCTAATCTATCATGGTTCATGAAGCACTTGAAAAGGCCTGTAATAGGGGATAGAGAATTCTATGTATGTGATTTCAGATCTTCATGCTGGAATAATGAATGTAATGAGTAGAAGGGAATGGAGGGAGCCCAATGCCTACCATAGAATTTGCTCAAGACACCTTGTATCTAATATGAATATAAGGTTTTGGAATACAGCTTTGAAAAATATGACACACGATGCTGTAAGGCAGGCTCAACCCAGGAAATTCAACTCCACATTTGATAGAATCGGCGAGTTGAACATCCATGTCTACAGATATCTTGGTGAGAGTGGCCTGAACAAGTGGGCTCTTTGCCATGACCAAGGGAAGCGATATGGGCTCATGACTACGGATATGGCTGAAATCATGAATGTTGTGCTAAAGGGAGTACGCAGCCTTCCTATTACTTCACTTGTGGAGTTGATCGTCTATCGGACAAATAAGTAGTTTGTTTGAAGGCGAAGAATTGCGGGTGAGCATCTCGCTGGAGAGAAAACTTGTTCCCAAAGATCAATGAAATATTGGAGTCCAATAAGGTGAAGGCGCGATATCATTGTGTTGAAGTATTTGATGACCAAAGGAACATATATGAGGTCATCACTACAACGGGTGATAGGGCGAGAGGAAAAGGATTGCATGAGATTGTTGGCCCTCCTACGCTTGTACAAGTTTGTATATATGCTTCTGCGAAAAGTTTATTTTTTATATGTTTATATTTGTGATCTATGTTATTTTTCTATATAAATATAGTTATGGGCATATGGGAACAAATTCCTATAGAATGACCAGACCAAACTCCCTATTTTCGTAGAGACGATGATGATCCACCTAGCTATAGGAATTTTTATAATTTAATAAATTTGTGTAATAATGGTTGAGTTTATGTATTTGTGAAATCAAGTTTTTGTTGGATTGATGAATATATAATATTTCTCATATTGATGCACCGAGAAACCTTAACTACTATAGAGTGCGTTTGATTTACGAATCATAATCATGTAAAAATTATATTTATTTTTATATTTATATCCGTATTTTATTTATTATTTATGACAAATCCATAATTTTTTGATTTTAGATCGCATTGACTACTTATACAGATGAGATTATTACATCGCTTCCAACCATATGCCATGGTCGGCATATTTGGCGTAGTGTAGTGCCACTCATCTGTTTTGATATCGTTGAGTCGTATTTTTTGGATCGTGTGATGCATCAGTTTGGGATGCAACAACATATCCTCAAGAATTCTAACCCTTTCATTGATTTACATGCTCTTGATTGACGCGGTAAACATAGGGTCGATTGGGCGAGATATCATGAGGTGTATCTATTGATGTAGGTTAGATGAGTGGAGTACGTAGCATTCTCTCCTTCTCTCACAGCCCCTCTCCCCGATGATGACCTATACATGTCAAGGTACCGACGCATCACATTGTTGAGAATAACCCCTCCTGCCAAACATCCATGAGATGGCTATCTTCCAATTCAGTCAAATGAAGACTTGTTTGTAAGTAGTTTTACCTTACTCTTTTAAATTTGAAAATTACCATTAAAGACCTATTGTAATATTTATTTTTTCTAATGAACAGGCCACGACTTTGGCTCGGGCAGTCGATTTGAGCTCAGGGATTGTTCAACATCGGGAGTTCACTAAAACGCAAGCTCAAATGAACATGCTCACTGTAGACGAGATGAGGAGATCTGCACTTCAATGCCTACAACGTTTAGGACTAACTTATCTGCTCCAAGTGCCTTCTTTTGATACCTTTCCCTCAAATCCTACAACTTCCACTTATGATGTTGGAGCCACGTCGAGCGGGACATGGGATCAACACGACAAGGATCATCAACAATTTCAGGATGCGCCTTCTGAAAATATTGAAGAAGATCTTATTCATGAAGAAAATGTTATCCCTGAAGAAGATATTTCACGACAACATCCTACACATGAAATATGGGTAGAAGTAGAGCTAGAGGTAGGGAGAGTGGTAGAGATAGAGGTAGAAGCAGAGGAAGAGATAGAGGCGTAGCCAACAAACGAAGACGTCCATTTTTACCTTAAATTTTATATCTATGTAATTTTTGTTTTAATGTTATAAGTATGCATACATTTGATTAGAATAAAAGATGTTCTTTTTCACGACTTGAATGTATAATAGTTTCTACTCATAAACTACTATAATGATATTGCGTAATTGTTTGTGTCAATTGTTGCTGTAGATATACTATAATGGGCAAGGGACATCAATAAAATTGTTGTCTTATATTAAGAGGTTGAAAACTGCGAGAATTGCATGAAAATAGACCAATTCAAGTTTTTTTTGTCAAATATCATACAGAACAACATGAACTGGGAAAATATTGTCTGTAAGTGAACTGCATTTCCAAAATGCTGTTTAAAAACAGAAAGAGCATAAGCCGCATTACCATAAGGCGGTTTATATTAAACATAACCGCGTTATGGAAACGCGGTTTAATATCAGCACAAAACCTTTCATCTCCTAGGAACCATAAAGTTGCGTTTGACAAACGCTGTTTATTGCACAGTAAAACGCATTGCGGTCACGCGGTTTACTACCAGGACGGTCTAAACCGCATTTTGATAGAGGCTAGACCACATTTGGATAGCGCGGTTTAATAATGTTTAACCACATTTTGAAAACGAGGTTTATGTCTATATAATTCCAAGCCTCGGCTTGCACACGTGGACCATATGAAAGTAGTTATTTTTTTTCAACATTATTTTTTAAATTTTTTTCCGTACATTATTTCTGAAACCAACTCTTTAGAATGCTTGGAATTTGGGTTTGCTCAACTTTGAAAATGGTGGAGACTTCTCTATTATATAAGTAGAGACTAGTGCAACTCCATAAGATGCACGAAAGATTTTTACATTTAAAAAAAAATTTTAATATGTCATATCGATAATGTCTTCAATGTTTCAAACTAAAATTATCATTTTTAGCTTCTTATTAATATAATAATATTTTTTAAATGCTCATATAATGATTTTATGAAATTATTTTTGTTTAAATAATGGCTTAGTAATAGAAGGGGAAGCAGGATAGTGGATTCATGAGATTGCTTAGATTAGGAAATAGAGAAATTTGGGGTGGAGAAACTTTGCAATAATATAAGTAAAGATATATGTGTTGGGGGTCTTATACAATTATACAGGAATTAAAAATTTATTAGAAAGTACATATTGGACTCTTGTTTGCTTGACAGGAAGTTGACAGAATGTCAAAAGTAGAAACTGATTAACAATTTCTGACTATTACAGATTTAGGTTCCCACACAATGCATGGACGATGTTTGCATCTTGAAAAACTTTAAGTCAATATGACTGTTATTTGATCAGAAAATGAAATACATTTATTGTCTCAAAATATAATGTACAATATAATGTATCAAAATATAATCTTAGTAAGACTGTTTTATGTGAATTTGTGGTATTGAAATAATATTTTACCTAGTGTTACCCCATGCAATGAATATAAGATGTTTAAATTTTAGAAACATAATTTTATATTATCATGTTAAAATTTTATTAAATGTATCTTTGTTCTGTTTATACTCCTTTGAAGAGGTGGCCATGGGTCCTAGCCCCGCTGGATCGGTTTGGGCCTAGGCCCGCTGTTCGGCTAGCGGCGCAGCCCCCTTCTGTGAGCGTGTGAGCGCGCGCATATATATATATATATATATATATGCACACACACATAAAAATAATTATTTTGATAAAAAAATAATTATAATTTATTCTTAAATGTTATAACATATAATACAATCATAATAGTGCCTTATAAAATTATAAGTATATTTTATAAAAAAATAAATTATAATTCGTTAAAAAATACAACTATAATAATATGCTATAAAATTACAAATATATTATATAAAATAAGATGTATTATAACTCATTAAAAAGAATACAATTATAATAATATAGATTAAAAATACAATCATAAAATAAGTTATAGTGCCTAAAAGGGCACTAATCATTGGGGACCAGGGTTGGGCCTCCTCATCTTTGAGGAGGCTCGTGGCCTAGCCCGTTGTGGGACTGGGCCGGGCCGGGCCGGACCGCACCTCTACTCCTTTGTTTCAAAGTTTAATATAATTTCTTATTTAAGTTTGTACAATATATGAATAATTTTATTTTCGTTATAAAATATGTATTATATGGGATGAAATGAAAGATTTATTTTGAATGAATATGTTTTCAGTTGTATTGTTGTACTTATATTTTGTTACTTTTTCATTATATTTAAATTTTGTTGCTATATTGTAGACATTTTGGAAAACTTATGTACCATTATTTTGTTGAGATTATTGTGTTCTATTTTAATCCTTTTAGAACTATATTATGCTAGACATAATTTTGTATTTATTGCATGCTTTAGAGAAATATAAGGAGAATTCTTTTGTATTGAATGTTGTGGCAAATTTTTTCTTTTTATGGATCGAAGTTGTGGCCAATTTTGTTGTACCATTTTTCAATATTTAAAATTAAAAGTTAACTAGGAGTTTCCTGTACAATACACGGATGATATTTATGTATTGAAGAATTTTTAATTTTGATGATAGTTAATAAGGGAAATAAACTAGAATCACTATATTGAAGCATAAGGTATAAATTCTCTATATAATATATTTGGAATTTTTTTTTCTTTAGTTCATGGAAGTATAAGTTACATATTGTCTCTTATATGTTATTTCATAATAATTTTTTTTAATTCTTAATTTTAATAGAAAAAAATTATTATTAATAATTGAAGTTGTAAAATGGAAGTCATATATTGTTTATAAAGTTTTGTATTATATTAACAAACGAGTACCAATGTTTTTAATTTGGTTGGAAGCTTGGAGAAATAAAATTAAGTGTTGAAGAAATATAGGATACAACTGTTGTCATTGTGATTCTTAAAAGATTATATTGTTTCTCTTCCCACAATTATACCCTAAAATAAACAAACAAAAAAAAAAAGGTGTAAAAGAAAAAATCCACAAAACCTTATCCCTATCCCATAAATGCCACAAAAGTCCCCACAGAAACTCTTCTAGTCATTCATGCACAAATTTTTGGAAACTACTGATGCCGAGATAGTTTTACTTAGAATAGATTGAAATAGGGAATTAATTAATTGTAGAATTTAGAGGATAAAAGATGATAACTCTCAACAAAACAGCACCCGAATAAGTGACCCGATGACACGTGGCCATGGGGACGTGAGCGCATCTCGGACCGAGATGCACCCTCGGAGGATGACTTTCGACCAAGAGGAAACGAGTGCATCTCACTGACAGGACACATCCCGGGACCCCACTAGAAGAAGGCCCTTGAGTCTACGAGATGCGGCCACCAAGATGTAAGTGCATCTCGGACCGTGATGCACCCCCGAAGGGCAACTTTGACACTCTAACTACAACTGAGGAGAGCTGGACGCATCAGGCCAACCGTGAACATTCTGGCCCCTGGACCATCCTGTAATAACACCTCAATGAAGCACGCACCTCAGCTCTGAAGGGGCATCTCGCCCCGAGATATTGGCTCCCCTGAGGGCCGGCCAAGCAATTATCACCAGCTACCTTAATTTGGATAGATGACAGCCCAAAGCCGTGGGTCCGAGAACCAAGGGTATCTCCCCTGCTGTTCAATATCGGGAGAAATACACCCCCTGACAAAAAGCAGCTTTGCAAGGAACTCTTGAGTAAAAAACTCTATAAAAAGGGCTCAGGACCCTAGAGAAAGCTAAGTTCACTGCTCTCCCTTCATAATCAGTTGAAGGACCCCCAGAGTAGGGTCAACGCCGCCCGCGCGCCGCCCCCCCCCCCCCCCCCCCCCCCCCCCCTCTCTCCTCATTCCCCTTTTTCCTTTGTTTTAATTGTATCCCATTAAAGATCCATGTAATCGAAATCGTTAATTAATAAAAATCTAATAAAAGCCTAAGGTCTATGTTTGACCTTCTATTAAAAGAACCTGTACCAAAACAGTTGGCACCGTTTGTGGGAAATGGAAAATTTTTCCCAAAATAACTCCGCAAGATCTCCCCCCTCCCTGAGGTGGTTAGGAGATCAATATGTCACTCACAGCCAGCTCCACGAGCTCCGCACACTAATCATGCAACTTGCCTATCGTGACCCCTCTAGCAAGAGCTCTCCACATCCGCAAGGCTGAACCCAAACGTGGTCATCGAATCCCTTACTTCCACGAAGCACGGAAGCAAGCGAAGCCAGCACGAGAAGAAGGAAGACAAGATGCCTTGCCACCCCCACAATTTGAGGAACATACCAACAAGGACTCCTCCCTCACTCGAGGCAGACTCCGACACCGATTCAGAGGGGGCGGCGTGCGAGCCCATGGAAAGAATTCCCACCACCCATTCGCCCTTTAGTCCTCAGATACTCACCAGCCCTATGGGGAAAGTGAAAAAGCCAAATTTGGAGTTTTTTGATGGGACGCAAGACCCTCATGACCACACCTCGGGATTTGTGGCACGGATGTACATACAAGACGCGTCCGAGGACGTGTGGTGCAAGTGTTTTCTGGCCACACTCAAGGGCATGGCTCAGGTCTGATTTGCCTCTCTTCCCAACGGGTCCATATGAGACTTTAAGGAGCCCTCCGAGAAATTCATCCGTCACTGCCTTAGCAACAAAAGAAAAAAGAATATTGCTACCCAGTTGATTCAAGTCCAAGAAGTGGACGGTGAGTCCTTGAGGGCATTTGTGCAATGATCAAACAGGCATCGCCTCCTTCGTCAACAGACTCCAGAGCAACAACTTCAAATTTTTCCTCGCCAAGGCTCTCCTCACAACTATGGATGCACTACGGATCAAAGCCGACAAATACATCATCGTAAAAGACGAGATTGACAAACAGAATCGCCTAGGTGCCAGTACTGAAAATATGAGACGCATGCTCCTGACCCTAACTCGAAGATTGAAAGAACGACGAAGGACGTGAGGACGGTCCGCAATACTAGCCCTAGGAGACCCCCAAGGCTACTCTTGGAGGTTAAAAAATCAAAAATGGGAAGGGACCAAGCTCCCACAGGCCCTACGGCCGGAGCTGATCCAAACGCATGGTACTAGTACCACGAAGCGTCGGGGCATGACACCAATGTCTGTCGTGTACTCCGATACTGGGTCGACAAATTTGAGAAAAAAGGCGATCTTAGAAAATTTTTGAATGTTAAAAAAGCAAGCCCGAAACTTTTACACCCGCTCCTGAGGGACTGGATCACGGCTCACGCGCTATGGCATGTGATTGTGACCATAAAACAAAAGCAGGAGGACACAAGTTTCGGTACTATGGGGAGAGGAGGAGGCAAAGTTAGGAAGTGTCGACCCTTGACTTTCACGCAAGATGATCTTGAAAACATTAAAACCTCGCACAAAGATCCCACGGTCATCACCATGGACATCCGTAACTACTTCCTTCCAAGGGTCTTGGTGGATTAAGGGAATTCCATCAACGTCCTTTTCCTCCATTGCTTTAAACAAATGGGAATACTGCTCGATAAATTGCCCCCCATGGCAAGGACCCTCGCGGGATTCTCCGGCAAGGTGGTTGATCCACTAGGCACCATAAAGCTCGATATCCTCCTGAGAGATGGAGAACAAGGGCATGCACTTAATGATGAATTTTATGTCATGGCGGACTACTCGATGTTCATTGCCATCCTAGGATGCTTGGTGCTAGATTCATTAGGCGCCGTGGTGTCAACTTACCACCTCACCATGAAATTTGAAACTGACAAACGGGGTGTCATGACCGTGAGAGATTGTTAGTAAACAGCTCACAGATGCTGTAACGCCCAAGAAGTACCCGAAGTAGGGGAGATGCAAAGCGGAGAGAAGATGGACCGACGACTGGAGGAAACCGTCAAAGTCGAAGGGGAAGTGGGTCCAGGTTGGGACACAGTTAGGCGCGGACATAAGAGACCGGATCCAGCAAGTGCTCTGACAATACTAGGAGGTGTTCGCTTATTCAGCAAATGAGATGACGGGAATAGATACTCGAATCATCAGCCATCACTTGAACGTTTCGCCCCAAAAGAAACAGGTGAAACAAAAAAGCCAAATAACTGAACAAAATGAGGTTATAAGTGAAGAAGTGTTGTATCCGAATTGGTCAGCAAACGTGGTTCTGGTGAAGAAGCCGAATTGGTTAGCAAACATGGTTCTGGTGAAGAAGCCGAATGGAAGCTGGTGGATGCGTATGGACTTCACCAACCTGAATAAAACTTGCCCAAAGGGCTCATTCCCCCTTCCCAAGATAGACCAGCTGGTCGACTCTTCGACGAGAAACGCGCTGTTCAGCTTTCTAGATGCCTTCTCCGAATATCATCAAATCGCAATGGACTTGTTTGATTATTTATTTGGTAATTTCTTATTTGCCACAGAAATTAGTATCAAATATCATACAAAACCAAAAGGTGGAATTTTTTATGAAGGAAGGTGGCCTTTTTTTTTTCAAAAAATTAATATTCTTTTCAATCAATGCACTTGTTTTAGAAATTGTTTTGATCTTCTTTTTTTCTGCTATGTTTTGTTTTTCATTTATATTTTGATTTACTAATCCATATTTAATCATTACATCATATTTTTTCTCCTATGTATTTTTTCATATTTTTTCTCCTATGTAACATTTTTGCAAATTTTATTTTAGTTTTCTATAGTTGTTTTGTGATTTTTTTAAGGAAGGTGGGTGCCCTTGAAGTAATTTTTCACCTCCTTTAATTGTTTTTCAGAATGCTTTTCTAAAATACATTATTTTAAGTTGCTATTTCTTTTCTTACTATCAATTACTTTTTTTTTTTTCATCTTCAAGCTTTTGTTGCGATTCTTTTTATCTGAATTTTCTTTTGGATTTGATTTGTATGTTTCTAGTAGGTTATATAAATATGGTTTTCTTCCTTTTGCTTTGTTAGGATATTCATGGGTTGATGCTAACACACAACTAAAGCAAAATTGAGAAAAATGAAGATAGAATGGGCACAAATATTTTATGTGGAAAAACCCCGAACAAAATGGGGTAAAAAACCATAGGCAAATGTAGGAGGATTTCACTATTGTAAAATAGGGATTACAACTCTCTTTCTCTAAATACAAGGAGATAACAATTCTAATCTCACTTGTAATAGGAGAAACAACTCTATCAATTTTGGGAAAATATTATTTACAAAAGAGAAACAAGATTTATCTCTCTTTGTAGTAAATCTAGAAGGAAACTCTCAAACTTCTTCTCAAGAAATTTTCTCAGAAAAATTTCTTTCTAACTAAGGCTTTCTTGCTTTGCCTTAGAATTATTTGCTTTGCTGAAGACCTTCCTATTTATAGGAAACATAGCTTCATACAAGTAATGCCAACCACATGGCTAAAATGAATGCGCCATAATTCATTCACCAACTTATGTGATTATTGGAAGCCTTGTCAGAACCTAATATTAGAAAACTAATTGCCACAAAAGTGGCTTTACCACCGAAATCACATGCTTCTTAATTTTAAGAATTATAAGAAGGTGACCTAGATTTTTTACGGATAAAAGAATGGGGATTTATGACTTGTAAGATAAGTATGGACTTCAAAATAAAGAGATAGAATAAAAGAATGAATAGATACTAAAAGGATACTATAACTTAAAAAATGAGAAGATTAATTCAATTGAGAAAAATAAAAGAGAGGAAAGTACGCATGGTTTACATAATAGAACTAACCAGTTGTAGTGGGTAGTTAATGAAATTTGTGAGGTTCAATATTTTTTTATAATTTGATGTAGTGGGTGGTTAATGAAATTTGTCAAGAATAATTTTTTTTTTTTTTAATAATTTGG
The DNA here is from genome assembly GCA_018398585.1 of Simmondsia chinensis. Lineage (NCBI taxonomy): Eukaryota > Viridiplantae > Streptophyta > Magnoliopsida > Caryophyllales > Simmondsiaceae > Simmondsia > Simmondsia chinensis. Next base: position 29,028,454 of record JAGTTD010000014.1, on the reverse strand, counting down.
TAGTGGGTAGGGGTGTTCATCAGTCTAAACTCGGACCGAACTGGACTGGAGATCGAATTTGGCCTCTTGTGAAGAGCGAAGACTAGACCGGTTACTTCATGGACCGGACCGAAATGGAACGATTATCACTCCTTTCTTTTTTCAATATAAGTTGAATTTACTACATTTTGTCAATCTTTGGCAACTTTAAAGGCATCTAATAGAAAAATAAATAAATAATAAATAATAGAAATAACAAAAAATATAAAAATATTAAAAGGATCATCCACCAAATATAACGGCATATAACAACTTATATTTACTAAACCCGACCCCTATAATTTGCCCCATTTTAATTTGATTCACATTTCTCTATTTTTCACTGATAACCAACGAAATTATTCATAAATTAATTAGAAATAATTATGTACATAAGTCGTAGTAATACATAAAATGCAATAGTTACTCAAAAAAACAAACAAGATAATTTACTATAAGTATTTATGCGCTATTTTTAAATTAGTTTTAGACCTAAATATCATAAGTCTAGATTAGTCACTATTATGTTTCCTTTCCCCTCTCTTTCGTCAATCGTATGAAATTTTAAATTGATTATCTTTCCATAATAAGCTACCAAGACATATACAGAAAAACAGATTAAATTTACCATATAATTATAAAGAGATTATAGTGTTAGAATCATTAGGTTGCAATTGCAAGAACCACTAACAATGATTAAGAAGTGTGCCTAAGATAACCAAAATGAGAAAATACTAACATCACAAAACCTTAATCAAGCAACAATACATGAAAAGCACAATGCCAAGCATATTAATGCATACTTTAGGTCATTTATTTTGAAAATATGCATGAATTAGGTCAGAACCACAACAATTTCAAATTAAGGCATACTCAAATGACCTCAAACGAATTGACAAAGGACTTGGTTGTGAAATAGGCTGAGCGACAATGGAGAAGCACGGATGAAGAAGTTAGTTTGAAAATAGGGAAGGTCGAGCAACAATGAAGAGTCAAGGTCAAACAACAACCAAAACAAACTACACACTTGCCTATGGAAGAGATGGAGCCACAACGGAAGACAATGGAGAAGCGACGGTAAGCGGCAACCTTTGATAGAGAACGCGAAGGAGCGGTGGCGACGGCGACTGCAAGGGCAAGCAGCAAGGATAACATGACCGAAGTTGAGGCGTGCGTGGAGTGGGGTGAGAAATGAGAATAGTATTTTTATCTATTTTGCTTCTTTTTTAATTAATTAATTTATATTTTAGTGTATGAAACAAATAATTATACAATTTGAGCATAAGCACAAATGAGTCAAAAACCGAGTCCAGTATTGTGTCGAATATGAATTAAGCTGTCAAGTCTACTTAATGATCGAGTTCCGAATAGAGTATTATACTACTCGACTCATACTCGTTCATTAATTAAGGATCAAATGATTGATATTCGAACTCGAATTAAGATATAGGTGGAGCATATAGCAGTTAGGGTAAAAAAATAAAAAAAAGTATCTAAGGTTAAATTTACAAAATTTGACATTCACAAGAATTAGAATGGGAAATGGTTCTAAATCACTGTGATAAGTGTTTTTTGGAAAACCGTTGCAGCAAACCGTTGCCATAAATAATTGTGTGCTACGGTTATATTTTTGTTACAAAAACTGTTACCATAGATATTCTTACATAGTGGTTTTTTAGTCTCTCAAAACCATTGCAAAATTGTTGCATAAAGTTCGCTTTGGCAACGATTTTAGAACCTTTGCCAACGAACAGTTGCCATAAGCCTAATTTGTAGTAGTGGAGTTCAATAACTTTGAAATAAATATATAGATAAATTACTTAGATCTATCAAGTTTGGAGTGTGAAGAATTTTAGGAGTAAAGGATTTCAAAGGTTTGTCCATCCTAAATTTCCTACTCATGTGTGTTGCCTGCGCAAGGCCTTATATGGACTTAAATAGGCCCCTCGAGATTGGTTTCATAGGTTTAATTCATTCCTTTATAGTATCGGGTTCTATTATAGCAAGGCTGATCCTTCTCTTTTTATTCACCGCTCTTCCACTAATATTGTTTGCCTCTTATTATATGTTGATGAACATCATACTTATAGGCTCTAACCCTACACTTTTACAATGTCTCACTGACTCCCTCTCTACACAGTTTGTTATGAAAGACCTCGGTCCACTTCACTTTTCTTGGCATTGTAGCCAAGCACACTCGACATGATCTTTTTCTTACACAACATAAATATACTCTAGACCTTCTGCACAAGCATGACATGCTTGAGGCCAAACCTGTACAAATTCCCACCCCCCCCCCCCCCCCCTGCCCGAGTTCAACCATCTCTAAATGACAGTGATTTACTTGCAGATCCGACCGAATATCGGAGTGCGGTGGGTGCCCTTCAATATCTTACCATGACTCATCCTGATATCTGTTATGTTGTTAACCATGTGTCTTAGTTTATGCATACTCTTAGGACTTATCATTGGCAGATGGTGAAACGTATCCTTTGCTACCTCAATCACTCACCTGACCATGGCCTCACCATCACACCGGGTTCTTGTATGACCATTACTGCTTATGCTGATGTAGACTGGGGTGGGTGTCCTGATATACATCACTCCACCGCTGGATTTACATTGTTCCTCAAACCGAACCTCATTTCGTGGCGTGCCAAAAAGCAACCGACCGTAGCCAAGTCCACCACAGAGTCTGAGTATCGAGCAGTGACCAAGATGGTTGCTGAGTATGACTGGATTCGCTATCTCATCCTTGACTTAGGTCTTCCTTATTCTGGACTAGTTCAGTTCTACTATGATAATGTCTCTACCACATACCTTGCTGCTAACCCCTTCTCTAATTATCTAAGTAAACACGCCGATGTTGACTTTCTTTATGTTAGTGAAAAGGTGATTAAGGGTGACATCCAGGTTCGATTTACTCCTATCACCAAATGGTTGCTAACATCTTCACCAAGGCATTGGCCATAGATCGCTTCCGCTTCCATAAAGCCAGTTTGCATGTTGGTTCCCCTCGTATATATTGTTTGGGGGGGGGGGGGGGGGGGGGCGCGGTACTTATGTAATTTCTACAGTTCTTTCCTCCATATAATGATTGCTTAGCAACCCTATTGGGTATGCTTCATAAACCTACTCTCTCACAAATAGGTTCCTTGTTTTATATTAAGGCATGTTTGGTATGGGGTTAAAAGGAGGGGTAATTTTTAATGGTGCAATTGTTAATGGGGTAACCATTATCTCATGAAATTTTTTTTCTTTCCCCTTGTTTAAAGGAGTAAATATTAACTCATGAATCTTTCATTATGTTTGGTTTGAATGTAACATACTTCTCTTTTATTCATTCATAAGCCAATTTATTTCTTATATTTTTTATTTTTTTAAATTTAATTATAATAAAATATATAATTTATTAGAACATTGAACAAAATCACCCCTTGTATAATTAATGAGCATTAAATATCTAAAAAATAATTTTAAATTATCAAAAAATCAAATAATATCTATTACAATGCCGTAGACCTATCCCCACCGACATCGTTGCTAACCTCTGGTCAAACATCACCATAGTAGATCTCTTCTGCTTTTTTATTAGCTTTTTTAAATATCTGATGTATTCTTTTAATCTTAAAATATTTTTTAAGTATTTAAAATATTTTTATAAATATATAAAATATATTACTAATATTTAAATATTTTTTATTATTATATATTTTTAACATTTAAATATTATTATATATTTTTAACTATTTAATTTTATGCATGTTTTTTATATTTTATATTCTGAATATTTTTAAATATTTAAATATTATAATAATATTTAAAATATTTTGTATACTTTTCAAATATTTTAAGACTTTTTAAAATATTATTCCAGTATTAAATATTTTTAAAATATTTAGAATATTTTATTAAATATTTAAATAATTTTTTAAATATATAAAATATATTTTTATAATATCAAAATTTTCCAATTAATAAATAAGTTAAATTTTTTTTTTACCCCCTTCCCTCATTATGAATGTTGCACTATGGGGTAGTAGTGCAAAGGTTTTAACCCCATTCAAACAGAGTTAAAAGGAGTGTAACGGTTATCCCTGTAACCATTAACCCTTGTTTACCCTATACCGAACATGCCCTAAATATGTTGCAATAAACACAAAATATTAATTTTATTTTATGTGGAGTAATTTTATAGCAAATTTAATCGACATTAGTTTTTTTAGTGAAATGACCATAACTCATTATTTACTTTTTATCATTTAATTTTATTTCTAAATTGTCTACATTTTCTTAAACGAGTAAACTTTATTAATAGAAAAAAATAATTATTTATTTTACTGCATCATAAATATTGGTTTTTATAGTCAAATAATCATAATTATATTATTGCAACCTAAAAATTGAATTTACTGCTTAATATATAGAAATAGCATAGTAAATGCATTTTTTTTTTTCATTTATTAGTGCAATAAATATTGAGTGAACTAGTCGTAATTTATTTTATTATAAGATATTTATATTATGGTTAATTGCCTTTTAAAATAATTTATGTAAGTATAATCATACACTTAGTTAAATATGTACCTAGTGTCTCAAGGGCTCCCGCCTAAGCAAGGTCTGGGAGGCGGATGTACGTAGCCTTTCCCATTCAGGGTATAACCCCTGAAGAGAGGCTATTTTCAAGTACCCCCAACCTGAGGGTGAGGACTTCCCATGAGGTCACCCATCATATTACTGCGTTATAGTGAAAAATTGGAGAAGGAAACATAATTGTAGCTGGCAGATTCATTTTTTAGTTATCAGGTTTTTGACAGGAAGGGGAGTGGTCATGCGCGAGGCACATGCAAGCTGGGTAGTTATAAGCACGTGCGGGGTACATGCCTCAGCCCAATTAGGGATTTTGCAGATATTTTTCAGTTGTTTAATTGAATTGCGGTTCATTTTCAATTATGCTTTGCAATTTATATTTTTATTTCTGTACTATAAATAGTTAATGGAGTGTAAATTTAGGGTTATCAAAAGAGTAATATACTTCCTTTTTTTTCTAATCACTATAATTCTCTTCTCCCTCATACTCTATTTCTTAGTTACTTGGTTGAGGAATTGGGAATTTGGTTCCCAGTAACATTGGTATCAGAGCTTGATTCTTGGATTTGTGGGTGTAATTGGTGATCAATATGGCAGAAGGCACAAGGTTTGCTACTGAGATTCGCAGGGTGGAAGAATTACAATCTACTTGGAGTCGATTCACTGAAGAATCAGTAGGGGAATTGAGGCTTGAGCTGCGATCAGTAGCTGGAATGCAAAATTCAGTAGACGAGTTGAGGAATGAGTTTCATGAATTCAAGGATCTGATCATGGGCATGTCAGTGCATCAGGACAGACCGGCTCACAGGGGAATTCATTTGGATGGAGGGCCAAATCCTACTGCTGCTCGAGGCTACAACAGGGAAGCTATCATGGACACTGGAAATGGTAATCGATCTTAAGCTGCTAGACTAAGTAGAATGGACTTCCCATTATTTGAAGGGGATGATGTAAATGGTTGGTTGTCTATGTTTGACCAATTGTTCTTTATTGATAACACCCCAGAAGCAATTAAGATTAGATTAAGTTTGATCCATTTAAGGGCTGTAGCCCTTCAGTAGCATCAGAAGTATTTGAGAACTAGGGAAGACATTACGGGAGTATCGTGGATAGAATACTCCAATTCCCGTAAGGGAAGGTTTGGTAGTACATATGAGGATCCTATGTATGGATTGATGAACTTAAAGTAAGATGGGTTAGTTAAGGATTATTTGGAAAATTTTGATACGATTTCTATTAGAGCTGAATGGACCGAAGCTCAGTTAATTAGCTGCTTTCTTACTAGGCCAAGGGATGATCTAGAATTAGAGGCTAGATCTAGACAACCAGCAACTTTACTCTATATAATATATCTGGCCAATTTTGCAGAGGCTAAGGTAGAGGCCTTAGCTAAACAGCTATGATCCAAGGCTCCTCTGCTTCCTACACCTAATATACCTAAACTCCCTCCAAACACTTACAGACCTGTTCCGCACCGATCCAATTATCCAACCCAAAATGCCTTACCCCTATTTCTGTGATGAGAAGTTCGAAGCTGGTCCTAGATTTAAGAATTGGGGACCCCAGCTCTTTGTGGTTGAGGTAGATGGAGAAGAGCTGGAAGATGAAGGTGAGGAAATAGTACAAGACACTAATGGAGAAAATGCCAGCGAAGACATAGCCCATATTTCCCTTCACGCCTTGGCTAGAGCTCCTAACTGCCAAACACTGCGAGTCACAGCGTCTATCAAAAGGAAGCCTATTCATGTACTGAAGGATTCAGGCTCTACCCATGATTATAATGATCTGGAGTTAGACCATAGATTGGAATGTCATGTTAGTGCAGTATATGCAATACTAATAGTGGTAGTAGATGGAAGCAAATTGAGTTGCACTTCACAGTGTAAGGACCTCAATTGGAAGATGCAGGGTGTGGATTACTGCTCGAATTTCTTATTGATTCTTTTGGGAGGATGTGACATGGTGCTAGGGATTGAGTGGCTGTTAACCCTTGGAGACATCAAATGCAAATTCAGAGAGCTCACAATGGCCTATACTAAAGAAGGAAAGACTAGAATTCTGCAAGGAGAAGGAGCAAATATCTGTAAAACAATAGGAGCCAAGGCCATCACAAGAGCCTTGGTTGGCTCACCTATTGATGCCCTATTACAAGTGAGAACTGAAGAGGCTGTTCTGAGAGAAGTGGAGCCGCTGAGGTTGGGACTGGACCCAGAAACACAACAGCAGGCACCTGTTCCAAAGACTATTACTGATCTCCTATCACAGTATGCATCAGTTTTCAAAGAACCCTAGCTTCTGCCCCCTAGAAAACCTCTCTTTGATCATATGGTACATTTGATGGAAGGCACTCAACCCATCAACAAAAGGCCTTACAGGTACCCGACCCTTCAAACTGACGTTATGGAAGAAATCACTCAAGAGCTGCTCAGGAAGTGGTACATGCAGCATAGCACCAGCCCTTTTGCTACAACAGTGGTCTTAGTTAGAAAGAAGGATGGGGGTTGGAGGATGTGTGTGTATTATAAGGACCTTAACAAAGCCACCATCAAGGATAAATTCCTTATACCCTAGGTCGAGGAGTTACTTGATGAGCTGGGTCAGGCTAAACTCTTCACCAAAGTTGATCTCAAATCTGGGTATTACCAGATCAGGATGCACAGGGATGATGTGCAGAAAACGGCCTTCAAAACTCATTTGGGCATTTCAAATTCCTCGTAATGCCCTTTGGTCTCGCTAATGCTCCTTCATCATTCCAAGCTCTCATGAATTCGACTTTGCCCCTTACCTCCAAAAATTTGCATCGGTGTTCTTCGATGATATCTTAGTGTACCGCCCTCATCTGGAGGCTCATGTAAAGCTTCTAAGACTTGTCTTCACGCCATTGCAGTACCATCAACTGTATGCCAAGGGAAGTAAATGTTCCTTTTGCAACACAGCAGCAAGAATGTCTTGGCCATATCATTACTAATGGAGGGGTTGCTACCGATCTAACGAAGTTGGAGGCTGTCAGAAATTGGCCCAGTCCTACAACCCTCAAGTAGCTCAGGGGATTTTTGGGGCTCAGTGGATATTATCGGAGGTACATTCAAAGATATGGGATCATAGCCAAGCCTCTCACTAAATTGACTGGCAAGGACAAGCGGGAATGGAATGAAAGGGCTCAACAAGCCTTCGAAGAGTTAAAGGCTGCATTGATGTCGGCTCCCATCTTGGCTTGACTAGACTTCACTAAGCCATTTGTAATTGAGTCTGATGCGTGCAACACTGGGCTTAGAGCTGTACTAACACGAGTGGATATCTATTAGCCTACATGAGTAAGGCCTTGAGTGCTAGGTAGCAATACCTGCTGAACAATACCTTTGTCATCAAAACCGATCAGAAATCTCTTAACTACTTGCTGGAGCAGAAGATACACACCCATTTTCAAAAATTATAGCTAGCTAGGCTGATGGGGTTTAGTTATGTAATTGATTATAAGAAGGGCAACTAAAATGAGTGGCAAATGCTCTCTCACAAATCTCTAGATAGCAAGTTACATGTATGTCACTCTCCTCATTTGATAGCACTTTAGAGGCAAAGATTCAGTTCTCATGGAAGATCGATGATGATCTCCAATAGCTCATTATTTAGCTCAATTACAATCCTTAGAGACATCCTCACTACAGCTGGCAAGACAGTTAATTCAGAAGAGGAGGGAAGCTGGTCATTGGTAAGGATGAGTCCTTGCAGTTGAAGATCCTTCAATGGCGCCACTCCTAACCAAGTGGAGGTCACTCAGGATGAGACGCGACAATGGAGAAGATTAAATCGATGTTCTACTGGACGGGATTATACCAATCTATTGTAGATTTCATCAGGAAGTGCCCAGTTTGTCAAGCTTGCAAATCTGAAATTGTGGCTTCCTCGGGATTGGTGCAGCCCTTACCAGTCCCTGAGATGGTTTGGACAGACATATCTATGGACTTCTTAGTGGTGGTAGATCGCTTGAGTAAGGCTGCTCACATTTTATCTTTAACTCATCCATACTCAGCATTGTCAGTAGCACAAGTGTACATGGATCATATCTATAAGCTTCATGGAATGCCAAGTTCCATAGTTAGTGATAGGGATACTGTGTTTCAAAGTGACTTCTAGCAGGGATTATTCTCTATTCAAGGAGAAGAGCTCCATTTGTCCACAGTCTATCATCCACAAACAGATAGACAAACTGAGATAGTTAACAAGGTAGTAGAGACATACTTGAGATGTATGTGCAGCACTCAGCCCCATCAGTGGTACAAATGGATTCTATTGGTAGAATGGTAGTATAACACCAAATGGCATTCAACCCCTCAAAAAACACCCTAAGAAGCATTGTATGGACAACCACCACCTCTTCATATCCCTTACATACAAAGTGAGACATGGGTAGAGGTTGTTGACAGGAGTTTGCAGCAAAGAGAACACATGATCACCGCCATTAAGTATCACTTAGCCATGACCCAAAATAGGATGAAGCAGTTGGTTGATAGAAGGCACACTGATAGAAGCTTCACTCATGGAAACTGGGTCTACTTGAAGCTCCTACCCTACAGGCAAATATATGTTGCCCAAAAGGACAACCAGAAGCTCGCTCCGAAATACTTTGTCCCCTTTTTAGTGTTGGCTGCTATGGGCAAGGTGGCATACAAGCTGGAATTGCCGGATTCTGCTAGAACCCACAATGTGTTCCACTTTTCTCGGCTCAAGGTTTACCGGGGTCCACTGCCCACCTCCGTTACAGCTATATCAGGTGATTTGAACAGGGTACCCATCAAAGAACCAGAAGATGTTTTAGAGCGGAGAATGGTGAATAGCAATAATAGAGCAGCCACCGAAGTCTTGGTGAAGTGGAGGGGCTTCCCTTGAGAAGATGCAACCTAGGAATTCCTTTACGACCTCCAATTGAAGTTTCCAGAGTTTCACCCTTGAAAACAAAGGTGAATTTAAGGGGGGGAAGGTGTTGTTACAGTGAAAAAATAAAGAAGGAAGCAGAATTATAGCTGGCAGATTCATTTTTCTATTATCGGGTTTTTGGCAGGAAGAGAAGTGGTCACGCGCGAGGCACATGCAAGCTGGGTAGTTATAAGCACATGCTAGGCACATGCCTTAGCCCTATTAGGAATTTTGTAGATATTTATCAGTTGTTTAACTAAATTGCGGCTCATTTTCAATTATGTTTTGCAATTTATAATTTTATTTCTATACTATAAATAGTTAACGGAGTGTAAATTTAGGGTTATCAAAAGAGTAATATACTTCCTTCTTTTCTAATCTCTCTAATTCTCTTCTCCCTCATACTCTATACTTTATCGCGCAGTTGTCGCCTCTTGAAAATTCTGGAATTGATATTTGGAGCAATTCCATAGCATCCGCCCAACGGTTACAATTTGTCCCACTAATATTTGTGCTCTAAAGAAAAAAAATACAAAAAAAAAAAAAAAAAATTGCCATTACTTAGCAGTTATTGGAGGCATGGAAGAAGTGGGGGTTTCACCATTATTGTTTGTCTTTATATTTGAACTACGTAAAAAATACAGAAAAATTATACTTTCCAATCTCATTTGGGTTTTAAATTTTTAAGGACATTGAGAATGGATGGTGATGCGTATTTTTTTACTAGCAAGTGTACTAGTCGCTTCAAGTAATACAAAGTGAGTAGAGTATCGTTCCCACGAGGATTGCTGAGTGAGTACTGAAATTAATAGCTTTAATACTATTTGAAAAATTATGGATTTTGATATGGATTAAAGTAAAATAAAATAAAATAAAAGTAAAAGGTTAAAACTAGAATAGTAAAAGCCGATTTAAATTGTTTTTTTTATTAATTAATAAAGTCTAAGGCATCCGATTTCACCTTAGTTGCATCAATACGCCTTTTCTATTCTCGATATTCAAGTTGTTACTGTGTGTTAATGGTTGAAAATCCTAATTTACTAAACATTCTCTCTCGTGCAACATTTAACGTACTCTTTCACATATTAACCCATCACTTTCATGCATGAATTTAAATAAGAAAAGAGTTATAAAAACTCTATGATTTTCTTTTAAAAATCACACAAATCGCGTTAATCTCTCTCGAGCATTCGCCCAATTTGTGGTGCTTATCACCTTAGCAATCATCATAAATCTCCTTTCGGTCTCATTATGAATCATTACGGGCCTTAAATGGTGATCAAGCATTTAAAACTTATTAAGAACAATGATAAACACTTTAACAACGCAATAACATAAACATTGAATACTTTCAATTAGAAATGAGCGTATTTCACAACTTAGGCTATATCGTAGCCTTAGATTAACAAAATTAGTTCATGTTAAACTTAATATTAAACATTATAAACATCAAAATACATGAACTTAAGAAAGAAAAAGGATAGAAAGATCTTAAACATATAAAATTACAAACAAAACTTCCCTCCTTCATTTTCCTTCCTTCTCCCTCACATTTTTTGTTCTATTTACATCTACACTATATTTGATTTTTTTTTTTTTGGTTGAGGGATGCCCAAACTCATCCCACACATCCCCTATTTATAGCACATTTCACATGATAAAAAAAATGGAGAAAAATTCATCAAACTTTGCCCTCATTTGCTAGAACTTGCGGTATCTTATCCAACTTGCAAAAGCTTCATCATTTTATGCAATTTTCTTTATTTTCCACCGCCAAAACCTGCAGCAAATGCTAATTTCGATAATGTATGATACACATACAATGAACTTGAATCATAAAATAATATAAAAGATAGCCGCCCAAATCAAGTTGTGACTAAAAACTTGTTATTTTATGTAAAAATTTGTATTGGCGTGCAAATGAAGTATTTTTGTTAATTTTTTACATTTATTTGATGTATCTTGCTTTTACTTGTTAATATTAATGATAAAATCTAACAAGATTTAGCATAAAATGGGTGTATTTGTAAGAAAATAGCAAAATAGTCAGAAACAAGCAAAACCGGGCAAATTTGATAAAAATAAGAAGTAAAATGGTTAAAAATGTATTAAAATGATATAAATAAATATATACAAATTTAAGGTTATCAGATGGACAAATACAGGAGAGATAAAGAGGGTAAAATAGAAAGAGAGTGAAATTGAAGTAGTGGACAAAGCGAAACTTTTACATTGTGATATCATTGAAGAAAAGCAAACCAAACTTTTTGGACAAAGCTTGGCAAGTCTTCACTCAAGATAAGTTTTCTTTATATTCATGTCTATTATTTTGTTTACTGCAACTATCTATGGTATACAATTTATTACTTGATATTATACAAAATTATTCGTATTATTTGATATGTCTACATTACTAACAAATCTTTAACTAACATATATAGCTCAAAAATACTAACTACTTCAAGAGCACAATCCATTCAATTGTATGACCCAACCAATTAGAAAAATAAAAAGCTACAAGAAATTGTAAAGTTCAACATTCAATAAAACTAACATTTTTGAATATAAATGTCTTTTAGTAGATCCTAAATGAAAAATAAATACACATATAAAATTCCCATACCCTATGCTAGCAGGAGCCCTTGAGGCACTATAAATGTTGTTGCTGTACATACACATTTAAAACATGAAGAAATTTTGAGCCATTTAATTTCAAAATTTTAATTTTTTTTTAATAAAATTGTCTTCAAGCTGTATACAATGGATCCTAAATGAATACAAACATGAACATGTAAAACATGAAAAAATTAGGAACAATTTAATTTGAATAATATAAATTATTTTTAATAAAAATGTTTTTTAGATGTACATAATAGATCTCAAATGGAAAAATACATAAAATATAGAACATGAAAAAAATTTTGACCCATTTAATTTAAAAAATACAAATTATTTTTTTTTTTTAAAAAATTCAAAACCAATAGCTAAAATTCTAAGGTTAAACAAGCAACAGTATATTATTCTTATATAAAATTTTCAAGATGTTTCACTAAGGCGTACTTTATTATTATTTTATTATTAAAAAGAAAAATCATATTTTCATTGCAACATAGTTGCAAGATGCAATTATGTGTTACAAAAGTAAAAAAGTATGAATGAAATTAAGCAGATAACACCCGTCAAATATATCAATAATGAAATATAATCACAAAAATTTTAAAAAAATGACTGGACAAACATAAAAAAAAAATTACGAATAGATCACAAACGGCCAAGAATGCTTTCAACCTATTGAATGTCAAACGAGATTACCTAATGCAAAATGGCATAAGAATATATATAATACATTTGACGTTTAATTTTGATATATTATATAAAATGACAGAAGCACTTGCTTTTTGGCAAAAAAATTATTACTGTATGTATTTTTTCATTTAAAATCAATTTTTTAATCTAAAACACAATTACATTCAAAAATCATGATACATATGTTTCAAACTTTGTTTTCATTACTTTGAGATACAAAAATAAATAAATGAAGCTTTTTTTATAAATTATTATAAAATCTTTCTCTCCTCAAAATCTCTCAAATCCTAAGTGCTCCAATTCTGAAGCTCCACCAAGTCTTTCATCTCTTAAAAGCCCTCAAACCCTAAATGAAAGGTTATATATATTAAAGAAAAGACATATATATTATTTTTAATAAAGAGGCATGACCTTTAATGAGACGACATGACTATTAACGAAAGGATATGATCTTTGATGTTAGGATGAAAGACACACATTCCCCTCTATAAATAAAAGCTTGGTTCTCTTTCTACCATAACATATAAACTAAATGATACAAACCCGATATTAGACCCGATTACTAAGCTAGCTCAATAGAGGGTATTAGAAATATCATATTAATATATAATATTAAATGGGGGTAACTAGAGTATTAATTAGTTGATGTTATCATTAATTAATTAAGCTCTAATTATAGTAATTAAGGTAGCTTAGGTCCTTAGTATAAATAAGGGGTCCTTAGGATGAGTTTATTGTGATGTTTTGTGTTGTGTGGGTGTATACCCCTTTCTCTCTCTCCGTCCAATCTCTTGTTTGTAATCCTCGCCCTTCTTCTATGTAATTTTTCCCATTTCTTACTATAATATAACACTATTTTTACGTTTATTTGCTTGATCGTGTTTGGTTCGTATCACTAAACACATAAACATGAAAGATAATTAAATCTACAATACTCTATTTTATATCGTACATTAAAGAAAGTATTTAAGACGAAAATCAAATTTCTTTGTTGTGCATGCTGAGCGGTTAATCAAGGATTGCTATTATTTAAGGTATATTCTTTTCTTTTTTTGGTGATGAGGGATTGAGTGGCCCCAACCAACCCCAGTCCATGAGAACAGCCCACAAACGCCCATAAGCAGGTAAATCATGAGTATATCCTCAGCGAGAATGGAACTCCTGACCCTTGGGCAATAACCGCATGGGTAGGAGATGTCACCAACTGAGACATCCTCATTATGGGCGTATATTCTTAATCCTTAATGTGTAAAAATCATGAAGTTTAAGATCCATACGAATTGTTATTTTATGCACTAATATTTTATAGAAAATTAATTATTTAAAATACAAACGCATCTGTGCATCGCACGGGATAACACTCATAAATCTTAAAGTACTAAAATATAATTTACTATATTGTTATAATATGCCTTTGTTATATAATTTACCCGTTCAAAAAAAAAAAAGTTATATAATTTAAAATTGAAAATCCATAGTAAGCTGAAAGTTTTATTAAGAAAATTTTGATAAAAAAAAAGGTTTTATTAAGAAAAGAATTATTCCACTCAACAGTACATTATAATACAAAAATAACAACTCAATATTTTAAAAAGATTCCCGCCAAAATAGGTTATTATTGATAGTATTTCTATATTGACAAAAATATAATCCTTGAAAATAATGCCCATACCATGTCTTTGCTTTTTCATCAAGGATACAGTAAATGTGATCAATTTATGTATCTAATTATTTCGAGTACTGTTACAAAAAAAACACAATTATAAAAATAATATTAAATTCCTATTTTTTTTTTTTTTTATTAGCTAATGTCTCCACTACAATAACAGATCCAGTGCCTTAAAGGCACCTACATAAGCGGGGTCTAAGAGGAGTGGATATACTCAGCCTTACCCCTTTATGGTGTAACCCTTGTGAGAGGCTGTTTCCGATGACTCCCAATCTTATAGGGTTGGCAACACGAGGACTTCCAAGGAGGTTGCCCATTCTGGTATTACTCTCGCCTAAGCATGCTTAATTTCTGAATTCTAATAGGATCCGGTGCCTTAGTGCCTGGTAAACGAACCCTTATTGTGTTTACCATAGTTTAAAAATCTAACTACTTGTGTTTGCTATTTCGATTTATAATTTGGTGTTTCGTGAGTGGTCTTAACAATTGAATATATCAGTTGTTATGAAGACCCTAATAATTAATATAAAATTAAGCATGTATCAATTTGTGTGGTTTTTCTAACAAGTACCTATATATAATAAACAACAACAACCTAGTGCCTCCAAGGGCTCCCGCAAAAGCAGGGTCTAGGTGAGTAGGTGTACGCAATTTTCCCCTTCTGGGAGCTACCCTGAAGGTAGACTATTTCCGATGACCCCAAACCTGAGAAGTTGGTCCGCAGCATAAAGTATGGTGGCCTGGCAGTAAGAGAATAATATATTTGGTAAAAAACAAATTTTTTTTTTAACATTTTGGTAAAAATTTGTTAACTTACAAAAGAATAATAAATCTAAATCTTACTTTTTATAGTTCAATAATTTTATAAAATATTATTAAATATATGAATTAGATATATTTTGTATATTTGAGTGATAAATAAAAGATGGTCAGGTCAACTAAGAGGTGCGTGACTTACTGGGATAAAGCCAATGTTTGCCTACTTTGGTCCCCCGCTAAATCAAACAAATAGAACAATAATTCATGTTCAAATCTGTGATGCATGTTTGGTGTGCTCTATTTGTGTGGCCATAAATGAGTCGGGTTGAGTTTAAACTAGTCAGTCTCAATTGATATTTCGTTTATCGGAATTTTGCTTAGTTTGAAACTTACTGAAGCTCTGTTTGCCTAGGGGAAAACTACATTCTAGGAAGTGGTTTTTCCCTTTTCCATTATTTGGCGCGTCTTTTGCTTACGAAAAATATTTTCCCTCAAATGAGGGAAAATGAAAGACTGAGGAGCTTACATAGAGTAAGGGCCCTCTCGTATATTTATAGAATTATAAATGCACTATACATGACATACAAGGAAGGCCCAATGAGCTCAATACATACAATACAATACTAAACACCTACACACTATAGTCTAACATTCCCCCTCAACCAAAGCAAGAGGTAACCCAATGTGAAGATTGGAAATGAAAAGCATAAAAAGGTGTCACGGAGTATGCCACGAGTTGGTCCAAACGAGTAGGGGAAATAGTTAGTCCATGATCAGTTATGCCTTTGTTATACCAAAGAATGCATTTAATAGCCATCCAATGGGATGAGCGCGGAGCATGCATTAATAGACGGGTAAAGGTGAGATGTTGAGGGGCACCAACAATGGACCAATACAAGGTGGGATCGAGTATGGGCTCGCCATCTTGCACGGAAAGTTTTGATTTGGAATCTATGGGTCTGGCGACGAGCTTGCAAGAAAGCATGTTGATCCTGTCAAGTAGGTCATGAGCGTGCTTGGATTGAGACAAGAAAAGACCTATAGATAAGTGAGACACTGAATTGCCGAGAAAGCAATTAAGTCATGCCAAGTTTTTCATGTCAAACTCAGACCGAAGAGAGTAAAGCAAGGCTTAAAGAACGGCGTCAAAGGAGGCAGTAAGAACTATATCATCAACATAAACCAGTAATGTAGCCATTTCATCCCCTCGACGTAAGACAAACAAGGAGGAATCAGACTTACAGCTACAGAATCCCAACCGATGCAGGATGGTAGCAAAGAGGGTGTATCAAGCACGAGTCTCCTCTTCAGGAAATTGTGAACTGATGAAACCCAATGGTTGCTTCATATAAACCTCTTCATTAAGCGTGCCATTAGAAATGCATTTTTGACATCAAGCTAAGGAATGGGCTAGTGTCAAGAAGTGGCAGTAGTCAAGACAGTACGAATAATAGTAGGTTTAGCAACAGGACTAAAGGTTTCACCATAGTTTATGCCGTACCTCTGTGAGAATCCCTGAGCAACTAATAGAGCTTTATATCGTTCAACTTGACCCGTAGATATCTACTTTATGCGATAAACCCACTTAGAACCGACAATGTTACCATGAGAGGGTGAAGGAACGAGATCCCATGTCTTGTTACGAATAAGAGCATTAAATTCATCAAGCATTGCATTCTTCCAATTGTCATCAGTGAAAGCTTGCTTGTATGAAAAAAGAACCTCGGGCAACAAATTATGAGCAAGCATAGAAGGTTTAAGAAAAGGTTTCACAATACCAGCTCGAGCATGAGTGACCATAGGAGCCGAACGGAGTGATCGGAGGCAGGCCCGGTGCTGCTGCAGGGGCAGCAGGAGCCGCGGCAGGAACTGACAGTGGGGTCGGTGCTGCGGGTGCAGCAGGTGCACTGGCCAATGGAGGCAGTGGGGGGATGCCAGTGAAGGGAGATGATCCAAGCAGCGGGAAAAAACTTGGAGATGGCAGTCCTTTGCAGCTTGAGAGAAGATACCCAACCGTGCAAAGGGAAAGGCTGCTTCATCAAAACCAACATGCCTCTAGATAATGACTTTGTTAGTAGAGAAATTCAAACATTTATAACCTTAATGACTCGGCGGATATCCCAAGAAAACACACAAGGTAAAGTTGGAGCAAGCTTATGTGGAGTAATTGCACTCAAATTTGGATAACAAGTACTTCCGAAAACCCGAAGGTGATCGTAATTAACTTTATTTCTATCTAAGTGCTAATATGGGATCTTTTTCTTGATGGAGGTGGACGGTAATAAGTTTATTATATGAGTTGCAACAGAAACTGCTTCAACCCAATACTCTAAAGGCATGTAGGCTTGGAAAAGGAGTGAATGCATCATGTTACCAATGGTCTGGTGCATGCGTTCAGTCTTCTCATTTTGTTGGGAGGTATGAGGACAAGAGACCCGATTGAGAATACCCCGTTCTAGAAAAAGGCCATTAAAGTCACGATTGATGTACTCAGTACCATTATCACACTGAAAATGTTTGATTTCCACACCAAATTGATTTAACGCGAGATCACAAAATTGAACAAACAAGTCAAAAAAACTCAGATTTGGCATGCGTAGGGTAAATCCACACAAAATGAGAGTAATCATCCAAAGTAACAAATAATACTTAAAACTGCTGAAACTAATAACTGGCGGTGTCCATATATCGAAGTGAACAATATCAAAGGGACGCGTAGTATTGGTAATAGACTTTTTAAAAAGTAAACGACTATGCTTACCTAGTTGGCAAGCATGACATAAACTGGACTCTGAAGAACTAGAACAAGAAACAAACTTTTGCTTAACTAAAGTAGAAAAAAATGGCTCCTGGATAACCCAAGCGACGGTGCCAAAGAGAAGAGGAGACACGAGACGCAACGAATGATGTATTGACAGAGGATGATCCTGGTACAGTAAAGAGAGGCCTCATATTGACATAGCGGATGACGGTGGACTTCGATTTAGGATCCTTGACAGAAAAACCAAAACTATCAAATTCAAGAAGACAATTATTATCTGAACAAAATTGACGGACGGAAAGTAAATTTTTGGAGAGATCAAGACCGAATAGAACTTTATTTAAGACAAAACGACCTGCAGGAGTAGAAATAAAACATGACCAAATACCAGCAATAGAAAGAGACAAGCCATTACCCTCTAAAATTTTGTCAGAACCAGCATATGGAGACAAGGATGTTAGGATACTTAGGTTATTTGTCACGTGGGGGGAAGCCCCGCTATCCATGACCCAGGATGAGTCAAGAATAGGGGTGGAATATGACTGTGAGAGGAATTCACTAGCATCAAAACCTGGGTAAAAACCGTAGCTAGTAGTATAAGTATTATTTGCAGGATGAAACTGTGGATAAGAAGGTATGTTATTACCCTGAGGAACAGAGCCAAATTGAGGCGGTCGATATGGCATATAGAAAGAAGGCATAGGCCGCGGCATCCCCCTGTAATTTGGACCTCACATGTTCTGTATCCACAAATTTCCATAACCATGACCATGGCCAGTACCTCGACCCTCAAGGCCTCGGCCTTTGCCACGAACATTACCAAACTAATTACCAAATTAGGGGGAAGCGCAACTGGCTGCTCCGAGGCAGCAACTTACGGCTACTGCTGCGGGGGCACCATACCAGCCATGGGTGGCGGCTGGTGCACTGCGGTGGTGCAATGTATTTTTTACATGGTTCAAATATAAAGAAAAATAATAATGGTGAAACCCCCACTTCTTCCATGCCTCCAATAACTGCCAAGTAGTGGCAATATATATTTTTTCCGTATTTTTTTTTAACTTTACAGAATATTTCTGGTATTGATGCACTGACAAACCTTAAATATCATAGAGTGCGTTTGATTTACAAAATAAAATGATGTAAAACTTATATTTACTTTGTATTTAAATTCGTATTTTATTTATTATTTATGACAAATCTTTAATTTTTTTTATTTTAGATCGCATGGCTAGTTATACAGATGAGATTATTACATCGCTTCCAACCATATGCCATGGAAGGCATATTTGGCATAGTGTAGTGCTACTCATTTGTTTTGACACGTTGAGTGGCATTTTCTGGATCATGTGATGCGCCAGTTTGTGATGCAACAACGTATCCTAATGAATTCCAGTCCTTTCATTGATTTACATGCTCTTGATTGACACGGTAAACATAGGGTCGATTGAGCAAGACATCATAAGGTGTATCTATCGATGTGGGGTAGGTGAGCGGAGTAAGTAGCATTCTCTGCTCCTCTCATAGCCCCTCTCCCTAATGATGACCTATACATGTCATGGTACTAACGCATCACATTGTTGAGAGTAACCCCTCCTGCCAAACATCCATGAGATGGCTATCTTCCAATTTAGTCAAATGAAAACTTGTTTGTAAGTAGTTTTACCTTATTCTTATAAATTTGAAAATTAATATTAAAAACCTATTATAATATTTATTTTTTTGATTGAACAGGCAACGACTTTGGCTCGGGTAGTCGATTTCAGTACGGGGATTGTTCAAAATAGGGAGTTCACTAAAACACAAGCTTAAATGAACATGCTCACTGTAGATGAGATGAGAAGATCTGCACTTCAATGCCTACAACGCTTAGGACTAACTTATTTGCTCCAAGTGCCTTCTTCTAATACCTTTTCCTCAAATCCTACAACTTCTACTTATGATGTTGGAGCCACGTTGAGAGGGACATGGGATCAATACGACAAGGATCATCAACAATTTGAGGATGCTCCTTCTGAAAATGTTGATGAAGATCTTATTCATGAAAAAAATATTATCCCTGAAGAAGATATTTCACGATAACATCCTATACATGAAGATATAGGTAGGAGTACGGCTAGAGGTAGGGAGAGGGGTAGAGATAGAGGCAGGAGCAGAGGAAGAGATAGAGGCGTAGGCAACAAACAAAGACGTCCATTTTTACCTTAAATTTGATATTTATGTAATTTTAGTTTTCATGTTATATTTGTATATTGTATGTATACATTTTATTAGAATAAAAGTTGTTCTTTTTTCACAATTTGAATGTGTGATAGTTTCTACTCGTAAACTACTGTATTGATATTGCGTAATTGTTTGTGTCAATTGTTGCTATAGATATACTATAATTTGGAAAAAGACATCAATAAAATCGTTGTCTTATATTAAGAGGTTGAAACTGCGAGAATTGCATGAAAATAGGACAATTCAAGTTTTTTTGTCAAATACTATATAGAACAACATGAACTGGGAAAATATTATCTGTAAGTAAACCGTTTTTTCGAAACGTTGTTTAAAAATAGAAAGGGCATAAGCCGAGTTACCATAAGGCAAAACCATTTATTTCCTAGGAGCTATAAAGGTACGTTTGACGAACGCTGTTTATTGCATAGTAAAATGCATTGCAGTCACGCGATTTACTTTCAAGAATGCAGTTTATGTCTATATAATTCCAAGCCTCAGCTTGCACACGTGGACCATACGAAAGCAATTATTTTTTTTTCAACATTATTTTTTTATTTTTTTCATACATTATTTCCAAAACCGTCTCTTTAGAATGCTTGGAGTTGGGGTTTGCTCAACTTTGAAAATGGTGGAGACTTCTCTATTGTATAATTAGAGACTAATGTAACTCTATAAGATGCATGAAAGATTTTTACATTTCAAAAAAAATTTAATATGTCGTATCGATAATATTTTCATTTTTTCAAACTTTCATTGTTTCAAACTTAAATTATCATTTTTAGCTTTTTATTAATGTAATAATATTTTTTAAATGCTCTTATAATGATTTTACGAAATTATTTTGGTTTAAATAATGGCTTAGTAATGGAAGGGGAAGCTGAACAGTGGATTCAGGAGATTGCTTGGATTAGCAAATAAAGGGATTTGGGGTGGGGAAACTTTGCAATAATATATGTAAAGATATAGGTGTGGGGGGTCATATACAATAATATGGGAAGTAAAAATTTATAAAAAGTACAGATTGGACTCTTGTTTGTTTCATTGAAAGTTGTTAGAATGCCGAAAGAAGAAACTACTTAACAATTTCTGACTGCTACAAATTTAGGTTCCCATGCAATGCATGGACGATGTTTGCATCTTGAAAAACTTTAAGTCAATATGATTGTTGTTTGAGCAGAAAATGAAATACATTTATTGTATCAAAATATAATGTATAATAATATTTTGTTTGAAAAGTCTCATGTATCAATTTTTTTTTTTTTTTTTTATGGCATTAGCTAATCTAATTTTATCGTATAGGATAAGTATTAAAATAAAATTTTTTTGTAAGATTGTTTTATGTGAATTTGTGGTATTGAAAATAATATTTTACCTAGTGTTACCCCGTGCAATGAACATAAGATGTTTATATTTTAAAAATATAATTTATATTACCATGTTAAAATTTTATTAAATTTATCTTTGTTCTATTTATACTCCTTTGTAGAGGTGGCCATGGGCCGGGCCGACCTTGGCCCCGCTGGGTCGGTTTGGGCCTAGGCCCGCTGTTTGGTTGGCGGCCCAGCCCCCTTCTGTGTGTGCATATATATGTATATATATATATATATATATATATATATATACACACACATAAAAATAATTATTTTGACAAAAAATAATTATAATTTATTAATAATGTTATAACATATAATACAATCATAATAGTGCCTTATGAAATTATAAATATATTTTATAAAAAATATATTATAATTTGTTAAAAAATACAACTATAATAATATAATAATACGCTATAAAATTACAAATATATTATTTAAAATAATATGTATTATAACTTATTAAAAAGAATAAAATTATAACAACATAGATTAAAAATACAATCATAAAATAAGTTATAGTACCTAAAAGGGCACTAACCATTGGGGGCAAAGGCTGGGCCTCCTCATCTTTGAGGAGGCCCGTGGCCTAGCCCGCTGTGGGACCAGGCCGGGCTGGGCTGGACCGCACCTCTACTCTTTCGTTTCAAAGTTTAATATAATTTCTTATTTAAGTTTGTACAATAAATGAATAATTTTATTTTTGTTATAAAATATGTGTTATATAAGATGAAATGAAAGATTTATTTTGAATGAATATGTTTTCAGTTGTATTGTTGTCCTTATATTTTGTTACTTTTTTATTATATTTAAATTTTGTCGCTATATTGTAGACATTTAGGAAAACCTATGTACCATTATTTTGTTGAGATTATTGTGCGCTACTGCAATCCTTTTAGAACTATATTATGCTAGACATAATTTTATATTTATTGCATGCTTTGGTGAATTTATAAGGAAAATTCTTTTGTATTCAATGTTGTGGCAAATTTTTTCTTTTTATGGATCAAAGTTGTGGCCAATTTTGTTGTACCATTTTTCAATATTTAAAATTAAAAGTTAACTAGGAGTTTCACGTACAATACACGGATGATATTTATATATTGAAGAATTTTTAATTTAGACGATAGTTAAATAAGGGAAATAAAATACAATCACTATATTGAAGTATAAGATATAAATTCTCTACATAGTATATTTGGAATTTTTTTCTTTTGTTCATGGAAGTATAAGATACACATTGTCTTTATTAATTCTCTTTATATCTTATTTCATAATAAATTTTATTTTAAATCTTAATTTTAAATAAATTATTAATAATAATTGAAGTTGCAAAATCGAAGTTATATATTGTTTATAAAGTTTTGTATTATTATTAACAAATGAGTACCAATGTTTTTAATTTGGTTGGAGGCTTGGGGAAATAAAATTAAGTGTTGAAGAAATATAGGATACAACTGTTGTCGTTGTGATTCTTAAAAGATTATGTTGTTTCCCTTTCCACAATTGTACCCTAAAATAAACCCAAAAAAAAAAAACATGGTTAAAGAAAAAGGAATAGAATCCACAAAACCTTGTCCCTATCCCATAAAGACCACAAAAGCCCCCACAGAAGCTCTTCTAGTCATTCATATACAAATTTTTGGAAATTACTGATGCCGAGATAGCTTTACTTAGAATAGATTGAATTAGGGAGATAATTAATTGTAGAATTTAGGGGATAAAAGATGATAACTCTCAGCAAAACAGCATCCGAATAAGTGACATGTGGCTACCGGGACGTAAGCGCATCTCAGACCGAGATGCACCCCCGGAGGATGACTTAGGAACTCTATTTCGACCAAGAGGAAACAAGCGCATCTCGCTGATAGGACACATCCCGAAACCCGACTAGAAGAAGGCCCCCGAGTATACAAGATGCGGCCATCAGGATGTAGCTGCATCTAGGACCGAGATGGACCCCCGAAGGACAACTTCGACACTCTAACTACAGTTGAGGAGAGATGGACGCATCAGACCAACCGGGGACATTCTGGCCCCCACACCGTCTTGCAATAACACCTCAACGAAGCATGCACCTCGGCTCAGAAGGGGCATCTCGCCCTGAGATACTGGCTCCCCTGAGGGCCAGCCAAGCAACTATAACCAGCTACCCTAATTTAGACAGACGACAGCCCAAAGCCGTGGATCCGAGAACCAAGGGTATCTCGCCTACCATTTAATACCAAGCGAAATACACCCCTCGATAAAATACAGCTTTTCAATGAATTCTTAAGTAAAAAACTCTATAAATAGGGCTCAGGACCCAGAGAAAGCTAAGTTCACTGCCCTCCCTTCATAATCAGTTGAAGGACCTCCAAAGTAGGGACCCCCCAGGTCCCCTTTTTCCTTTGTTTCACTTGTATCCCATCAAAAATACTTGTAATCGAAATTGTTAATTAATAAAAATCTAATAAAAGCCTGAGGCCCGAGTTCAACCTTCCATTAAAAGAACCTGTACCAAAACAGTTGGCACCGTCTGTGGGAAATGGAAAAGTTTCCCTAAACTAACTCCGCCGGATCTCCTCCCTCCCCGAGGTGGTCATAAGATCAATGTGTCACTCATAGTCAGCTCCACGAGCTCAGCACACTAATCATGCAACTTTCCAATCGTGACCCCTCCAGCAAGAGCTCTCCACATCCACACGGCCAGACCCAGACGAGGTCGTCGAATCCCTTGCTTCCACGAAGCAAGAAAGCAAGTGAAGCCAGCACGACAAGAAGGAATACAAGACGCCTCACCACCCCCACAAGTTGAGGAATATACCAGCAAGGACTCCTCCCTCACTTGAGGCGGATTCCGACACCGACTCGGAGGAGGCAGCACGCGAGCCCATGGGAAGAATTCCCACCATCCATTCACCTTTCACTCCTCGAATACTAACCGCCCCTACGGGAAGTGAAAAAGCCAAATTTGGAGTTGTTCGATGGGAAGCAAGGCTCGGACGACCACATGTCGGGATTTGCGGCACAGAGGTACATACAAGACACATCCAAGGACGTGTGGTGCAAGTGTTTTTTGGCCACCCTCAAAGGCATGGCTTAGGCCTGGTTTGCCTCTCTCCCCAGTGGGTCCATACGAGACTTTAAGGAGCTGTCCGAGAAATTTATCTGTTACTTCCTTAGCAACAAAAGAAGAAAGAAAAATGTTGCCTAGTTGATTCAACTCCAACAAGCTGATGATGAGTCCTTGAGAGCGTTTGTGAGACGATTCTCGAAAGAAATGATCAGTATCCCGTACCTAGCTGATCAAGCAGCCATCGCCTCCTTCATTAATGGACTCCGAAACAACAACTTCACATTTTCCTTCGCCAAGGCTCTCCTCACGACTATGGACGCACTATGGACCAAAGCCGACAAATCCATCATCGCAGAAGACGTGATGGACAAAACAAAACTGCCTGGGCACGAGTACCTAAAATATGAGATGCATGCTCTGGCCCTAACTCGAAGATTGAAAGAACCATGAAGGACGTGAGGAGGGTCCGCAGTTCTGGCCCTAGGAGACACCCAAGGCTACTTTTGCAGGTTAAGAAATCAGAAATGGGAAAGGACCAAGCTCCCATAGGCCTTGCAGCTCGACCTAACCCAAATGCATGGTGTGAGTACCACGAAGCATCGGGGCATGACACCAAAGATTGTTGTGTATTCCGATACCGAGTCAACAAACTTCAGAAAAAAGGCAATCTTAGAAAATTTGTGAATGGAAGAAAACGCAAGCCCGAAACTTTTAGACCCCCTCATGAGGGACCGGATCACACGGCTCACGTGCTATGGCATGTGATTGCAGCCATAAAACAAAAGAGGGAGGACACGAGTCTCGGTACTACGGGGAGAGAAGGAGGCAAAGTTAGGAAGTGTCGACCCTTGACTTTCACGCAAGATGATCTTGAAAACATTAAAACCTCACACGAAGATCCCATGGTCATCACCACGAACGTCCGTAACTACTCCCTTCAAAGGGTCTTAGTGGATCAAGGAAGTTCGATCAACATCCTTTTCCTCCATTGTTTTAAACAAATGGAAATATCGCTCGATAAGTTGCTCCCCACGGCGGGGACCCTCGCGGGATTCTCTGGCGAGGTGGTTGATCCGCAAGGCACCATAAAGCTCGATATCCTCCTGAGAGATGGAGAATAAGGGCATGCACTTAATGCTGAATTTTAGGTCATGGTGGCCCGCTCGGTCTTCATCGCCATCCTAGGATGCTCGGTGCTGAATTCATTAAGCGTCGTAGTTTCAACTTACCACCTCGCCATGAAATTTGAAACTAACAAATAGGGTGTCATGACCGTGAGAGCTTGTCAGTAAACAGTTTGCAGATGCTGCTAAGCCCAAGACTTACCCGAAGTAGGGGAGATGCAAAGCGGAGAGAAGATGGACCGAGGACCGCAGGAAACCGTCAAAGTCAAAGGGGAAGTCGACCCAGGTTGGGACACAGCTAGGCGCAGGCATAAGAGACCAGATCTAGCAAGTGCTCCAACAATACTAGGAGGTCTTCGCTTATTCAACAAATGGGATGACGGGAATAGATAGTCGAATCACCAGCCATCACCTGAACGTTTTGCTAGAGAAGAAACCGGTGAAACAAAAAAATCGCAACTTTTGCGCTGAACGAAATAAGGTTATAAGTGAAGAAGTGCAAAAACTTCTAAAGACTGGCTTCATACGAGAAGTGTTGTATCCGGATTGGTTAGCGAACGTAGTTCTAGTGAAAAAGCCGAACGGAAGCTGGTGGATGTGTATAGATTTCACCATCCTGAATAAAACTTGCCCAAAGGGGTAATTCCCCTTTCCCAAGATAGACCAGCTGATCGACTCTACGACAGGAAAAGCGCTATTCAGCTTTCTAGATGCCTTCTCCAAATATCATCAAATCGCAATGGACCCAGAAGACGAGGAGAATACGTCTTTCATCACCCCCACATGAGGGCACATACTGCTTCCGAGTCATGCCATTCGGGTTGAAAAACACTGGAGCCACATACCAGCGCTTAGTGAACCATGTCTTTTGGCAGCAAATAGGAAAAACTTGGAGGTATATGTCGACATTATGATAATAAAAAGCAAGAAGGCCTCCGATCACATGGGTGATTTGAAAGTGACTCTGGATACGCTTAAGGCTCACAGAATGCGTCTCAATCCGGAAAAATGCCATTTCGCTGTTCCGAAATGGGAATTCTTGGGCTTTATCGTGAGCACAGGAGGGATAGAGGCCAACCATACCAAGATAGACCCAGTACTTAGAATGGAGACCCCGAAAATCTTGAGGGATATTCAAAAGCTTATGGCTACTCTCAATAGGTTCATCAGCTGGCTAGCAAATCGATCCCTCCCCTTCTTTAAAGTGTTGCGGAGAAGAGAAGTCTTCAATTGGGACGAAACTTGTGAACAAGCCCTCCGAGAACTCAAGGATTGGCCAAGTTCCCAGTCATGTCAAAACCTATCCTGGGAGGGTATTTAATCCTCTATTTCTTGGCGTTGGACGACACGGTAAGGGCGGTGTAAATATCCAAAAGGGAAAGCCTCAAACTACCGATCGACATGAGGAACTCCTCCAACGCTCAAGTGAGTATTTATCTAATGAAATAGTAATGAAAGCAAGTAATAAATACATATAATAGATATGAAAAACTTAGCCTGAGAGAATTTTGAGGTTGGATCGGTTATTACTCCCGAGAGATGACCGTGAAGGATGATGGGAGATTAAGCCATGGGGCAGTCTACCTTAGACGAGGCTTGCCAGAGAGAGAGAGAGAGAGAGTGTGTGTGTGTGTGCTAGAGAGAATGTTCTCTCGTGGCATGGGGGTGAGGAGAGGATGAAATATCCCTCCCCCTTTATATAGGATTCTAGTTCGATGGGTTTTGGAGCCCGCCTTTGATTGATACTCACCAGTCGGTACTCACATGTCCGTACTCACCGTCGATACTCTCCAATCGGTACTCCCCGATCAGTACTCTCCGGACGGTACTCCCCAGTCGATACTCACCCGACGGTACTCCCCAGTTGGTACACTCCAGTCGGTGCTCACCAGTCGGCACTCTCCGGTCGGTAACCTCCCTTTGGTATTCATCGATCGGTACTCTCCGTTCGGTACTCATCGGTCGGTACTCACCGGTCGATACTCTTTGATCAGTACTCTCTGGTTGGTAATCACAGGTCGATGCTCTCCGGTCGGTACTCAGTCTTTTAACAACAACAACAACAACAAAACCAGTGCCTGCAAGGACTCCTGCAATAGTAGGGACTGGGGGGTAGATGTACACAGTCTTCCCCCTTCAGGGGCCTACCCTAAAGAGAAGCTGTTTTCGAGGACCCCCAACCTGAGAAGCTGGTCTGCAGCATAAAGCATGTAAATTGGCAGTAGGAGAGCATCAGAGCATAAGTAAGGCAAAACACACGGCGAGCAAAACAACAAACTCAAAGCAAGCCATATCAAGTAGAAATCAAAGGATAGGTAGGCAAGCAGCAGCTTATGAAAGCAAGTACATAACCTAAGTGCGCCAGAAGGATGTCAATGCCTAGCACTAATAAGCTAGACTACCCTACTCCAACTGGAGCATCTATAACCCCTATACTAGCCCTCCATTGGGCTCTATCTAATGCCATCTCCTCCCGAAGGTTTAGGTGGGTGAGGTCTTGTCAGATCGTCTCCAGCCATCTCTTCTTTTTCCTGCCTCTTCCTCTCTTGCCTAGTGTAGTAAGAGACTATTCACATCTCCTTACTGGAGCATTGTCCGGTCTCCTTCTAACGGTACTTAGTCTTTTAACCATCTCATAATACTAATTTTTTTTTCATTTTACTATAGACCTGATTTATCTGTGTGTCAACACATAGACCTTGTGTGTCGATACACAGACGCAGGTTGTGTGTCCGCATACAGAGATAAAAGAGGTGGTTAAAAGACAGAAATCATAAAATATAGGTGGTTTAAAGCTAAAAATCATAAAGTACGGGTGATTAAAAGCTAGAAATCATAAAATACAGGTGGTTCAAAGCTAAAAATTATAAAGCAGGGGTGGTTAAAAGTTGAAATAATAAAATACAAGTGGTTAAAAGTTAGAAATCATAAAATACAGGAGGTTAAAAGGTAGAAATTATAAAATATATGGAATAAGCACGGAATATTCTAAAATTGGATGGAATATTCCGATTTTCTAATGGCGTTGTCAAATGGCGGCCATTTGGTACCAAAGATTTGTTTTAGGTAGTTAAAAGCGAAAAAAAAAAGTTAGGTGGTTAAAAACGAGATTGTATAAAATATAGTTAATAAAATGCAAAAAAAAAAAAAAAAAAAAAACCCTAATTTACGTACCCAACCCCGTGCATCCGCTATTCTAGTGTTTCCTCAAAAAATTTTCCGACTTTAGTTTTTTGTTTAATTCATTTGATTCTGCAGAGTTAACTTAAAAAACGTTATTTTTTTCAAAAATCAATTATGTTTATATTTTTTATGTTCCTTTAAATGTGATTAAAAAATTATCTCACTTATTCATTTTTAGTATTAAAATATGGACTTGTTTGATTATTTATAAGGTAATTTCTTATTGGCCGCAGAAATTAGTATCAAATATAATACAAAATTAAAGGATTGGGTGGAATTTTTTACGAATGAAGGTGGCCTTTTTTTCAAAAAATTAATTTTCTCTTCAAACAATGCACTTCTTTCAGAAATTGTTTTGATCTTCTTTTTTTTCTGCTATGTTTTGTTTATCATTTATATTTAATCCTTAGAGCATTTTTTTTTCTCCTATGTATTTTTTCATATTTTTTCTCCTATGTAATATTTTTAAAAACTCTATTTTAATTTTCTATAGTTTTGTTATTTTTTTTAAGGAAGGTGGGTGCCCTTGAAGTAATTTTTCACCTTCTTTAATTGTTTTTTAGAATGTTTTTCTAAAATATAATATTATGTGTTGCTGATCAATTACTTTTTTTTCATCTTCAAGCTTTTATTGCGATGCTTTTTATCTGAATTTTCTTTTGGATTTGATTTGTATGTTTCTAGTAGGTTATATAAATATGGTTTCCTTCCTTTTGCTTTGTTAGGATATTCATGGGTCAACGCTAACACACAACTAAAGCAAAATTGAGAAAAATGAAGATAAAATGGACACAAATATTTTACATGGAAAAACCCCCCAACAAAATGGGGTAAAAAACCACGGGCAAATGTAGGAGGATTTCACTATTGTAAAGTAGGGATTACAACACACTCTCTCTATCTAAATACCAGGAGATAACAATTCTAATCTCACTTGTAATAGGAGAAAAAAACTCTATCAATTTTGGGAAAATAATATTTACAAAAGTGAAACAAGATTTATCTCTCTTTGTAGTAAATCTTGAAGGAAACTCTCAAACTTTTTCTCAAGAAATCTTCTCAGAAAAATTTCTCTCTAACTATGGCTTTCTTGCTTTGCCTTGGAATTATTTGCTTTGCCGAAGACCTTCCCATTTATAGGGAAATCCTCATGGCTTCATACAAGTAATGCCAACCGCGTGTGTGGCTAAAACATGAATGCTCTATAATTCATTCACCACCTTATGTAATTATTGGAAGCCTTGTCAGAACCTAATATTAGAAAACTAATTGCCAAAAAAGTGGCTTTACCACCGATATCACATGCTTCTTAATTTTAAGAATAATAAGAAGGTGACCAAAATTTTTTACGGATAAAAGAATGGGGATTTATGACTTGTAAGATAAGTATGGACTTCAAAATAAATAGATAGAATAAAAGAATGACTAGATACTAAAAGGATACTATAACTTAAAAAATGAGAAGATTAATTAAAGTAAGAAAAATAAAGGAGATAGATACTTCAGATCTTATCTGTCAAAAGAGCAGCTTCCTTTTGCTAGTTTGGTTGTACATGAAAATGAGAGGAAAATACGCATATAGTTTACAGAATAAAACTAACCGCCAGTAGTGGGCAGTTAATGAAATTTCTGAGGTTTAATATTTTTTTTATAATTTGATGTAGTGGATGGTTAATGAAATTTGTCAAGAATAATTTTTTTTATTTTTTAATAATTTGGTAGTGGGTAGGAGTGTTCATCAGTTCAAACTCGGACTGGACTAGAGAGAAGATCGAAATTGGCCTCTTTTGAAGACCGAAGACTGGATCGATTACTTCGTGGACCGGACCGGACCGGACCGAAATGGACCGATTGTCACTCCTTTCTTTTTTTAATATAAGCTGAATTTACTACATTTTGTCAATCTTTTGTCAACTTTAAAGGCATCTAATAGGAAAAAAATAACAAATAATAAATAATAGAAATAACAAAAAAATATAAAAATATTAAATGATGATCATCCACCAAATACAGCGACATATAATAACTTATATTTACTAAGCCCGACCCCTATAATTGGCCCCCTTTTAATTTGATTCACATTTCTCTATTCTTCACTGATAACCAATGAAATTATTCATAAATTAATTAGAAATAATTATGTACAGAAGTCGTAGCAATATATAAAATGTAATAGTTGCTCAAAAAAAACAAACAAGATAGTTTACTATAAGTATTTATGGGCTATTTTTAAACTAGTTTTAGACCTAAATATTATAAGCCTAGATTAATCTACCAATAATCTAATAAAATATATGTCATGGTCATGGCACTATCGGTTTTTCTTGACATTGTTTAGATATCAAGCAGGTGTCCGTGATTCGCTGCCAGGCTTGTCAAAGTGCCGTGCTTGTCGCTGCCTAGTTCGAGCCCCAGGCCTTGTCATGGCCGTGCCAGTTGGCGTCCCAGTGCCATGCCAGTTCACGTCCCAGTCCCGTAGCAGTTCGCGTCCCAGCCCATGTCAGTGCCGCGTCCCTAGCATTCTTCCCAGTGCCGCGCTGCGGCCTAGCCCGTGCCCAAGACACTCCTAACTAACCGTTAGGGACGCTCCAAACTAGCCGTTAGGAATATTCTTTGAGATATTATTCTAGATGCACTTGATGTATTTTATATTATTAGATATTATTATAATTCTATAAATATAGAGTTATAATTCATTTTGTAATCATTAATTTACAAATTAATGAAATATCACTTTCATTTTCTCATCTAACTCTCTCAAATCTCATCTTACTCTAATTCTTTCTCTCATCTAAACTCTATTTCTTTTCTCTTACTTAACCTCTGTCACTAAAACGGGCTTAAGTTCTACACTTGGGCCATCACAATCCTCAAGGTTGTGACAAATTGGTATCAGAGCACGTTGCGATCACGAAACTGGCGATTACAAGAAACAATCGAGCTTCCACCAACATGTCTTCATCTGAGGAGACTTCAGATTCACAAGAGCGAATTTTGGCTATTGAAAGGAGATTGGATAAGCTTGACACGTTGCTTCGAGACCAAAACGTGGTGAGCGATAGTTTGAAGGCATCAGTGGCCAGCTTGACCATTGAAGTCATAGGCATTGGACGTAGCCAACGTGGGTTCGAAGCTTCAATGGCATCCTTGGCTAAGACCATGAACCGAATATTGATGAACCAAGAGAAACGGCCCGAAATTGTTCCTGTGGCAGCACCCGAAGTTGCAACGCAGGGTGAGCAAGTTGGATCGGGTAACTATATGCACATAGGGGGCTCGGAAATTCTACCACCACCACCCCAACCACCTCTTGTCCATGTGCCTGAACAAAGAGAAGTGAGGCACCATCCGTGATCCGAAGATGGGGAACATAGCCGCAATGACTATAGCACACGTTCGTGGTCCTCCCATCACAACCCAAAGATTGATCTCCCAACTTTCAATGGTAAGAATCCTAGAGTTTGGATACGTAAATGTTTAAAATACTTTCGTTGATACCAAACTCAGGTTGATGAGTGGGTTAACATTGCCTCATCACACTTACATGAGTATGGGGACATTTGGTTCCATGCTCTAGAACTAAGCAACCCGGTTATGACATGGCAATTTTTTATAGACGAGTTGTGTAAAAGGTTTGGGGATAAGTCTTTACAAGATGTGGTTGAACAATTTAATAAAACTGCGCAAACCAGCACCATGGAGGAATATGAGGTCCGATTTGAGGAATTACGAAGTTGGATGATGATTTATCATCACAACCTAAGTGAATCCTATTTTTTCTCAAGTTTTATTAGGGGTTTAAAGCCCGCAATCTAGGCTGCTGTTAAAGCCAACCGTCCATCCAATATGAATTCCGCCATTGAGCAAGCAAAGCTCCAAGAAATCACTATATCGGAGATTAGGGAAGCCACGGTTCCTAGACCCACATACAAGCAGCAACCGTTTGAGACTAGGGCCGGGTCCTCTTTCCAATCGCGCCCAGCTACACCATTCCAGTCCAGCAACCAGGCTCCTATGGGCACACCCCAGCCCGAGCCTCCAAAGCCAGCGCCTAGCACCTCGGTAGCACCCAACGTGCCTAGGCGAGACCCGGGACAGTGCTACCACTGTCATGACCGATATTTTCCAGGACATGTATGCAAAAACAAACAGCTCCAAAGTATGGAAGGCCAAGAAAAAGTGGACAATGAACTCGAAGATATAGAGGAAGAACTTCCCCAAGAAGAAGAGGGTGATGGCGTCATGGAGATCTCTTTGAATGCTCTATCCGGACAAATCACCCATAACACATTAAGGTTGAAAGGCTCAATCAAGAAAAGGCCTATCACAATCCTAGTAGATAGCAAGAGTACCAACAGTTTCTTGGACACAAGCGTTGTTCAAGCGCTCAAGCTCGACACTGTACCTATCGTGGTAATAACGGTGACGGTTACAAATGGAGAAAGCTTGGTAAGCTACCAAAAATGCCCAACCTTAAAGTGGAAAGTGCAAGGTAATATGTTTTCCGATGACTTACGGGTACTTGATTTGAGAGGAAGTGACATGGTCTTGGGTGTGGATTGGCTACAAAGGTATGGCCCGGTTACTTTTGATTTTACTAACCTTAAATTCTCATGTTTTAAGGATGGACTACCTATTCATTTACAAGGCACATCTGATAATGCGACCTTACATGCTATGTCCGAAAAAGGCCTAACTCGATTTCTTAAAAAGAAAGTTCATAGTTTAGTAGGTCACTTATTTTTGGCTATTGGAAGTGAAGAAAAAGCAACTTATACTCATCCTGACCTTGAGCCCATGCTTAAACAATATGAGGATGTATTTGATGTTCCTAAGATGCTACCACCTAACCGAGCACATGATCATGCTATTCCCACCCAAACCGACGCTAAACCCGTATCCATAAGGCCCTATCGCTACCCTCATAATCAAAAGAATGAAATTTAAAAGCGAGTTAAGGAAATGCTTTCCTCTTCTATAATTCAACCTACTCATAGCCCATTTGCTTCACCCCATTTTGGTAGTACGTAAGAAGGATGGCACTTATCGTTTTTGTGTTGATTATAGACAACTTAATAATATAACAATAAAAGATAAATTCCCCATCCCCGTTATTGATGATTTACTTGATGAGTTGCATGGAACCCGTGTATTTTCTAAGATAGACTTAAGAGCTGGATACAATCAAATTCGTGTCCGAGATGAGGATCGCCACAAAACGGCTTTTCACACGCATCAAGGTCATTACGAGTTCAAGGTGATGCCTTTTGGATTCACCCATGCACCGGCCACTTTTCAAGCTTTAATGAATGAGGTCTTCTCTTCTTTCCTTCGTAAATTTGTTTTAGTCTTTTTTGATGATATCTTAGTATATAGTCCTAGCATGAAAACTCACATTGGACATTTAGGTGAGGTCCTTGAGACACTACGGACTCATCAATTGTATGCTAAAAGAAGTAAGTGTGCTTTTGGTATAGACCATGTCGAGTACCTAGGACATATCGTTAGCCCACACGGTGTAGCTACAGACCCTAGTAAAATTGAGGCCATGGTGGCTTGGCCACAACCGAAAAGCCTTAAAAGCCTTATGGGTTTCTTGGATCTAACTGGTTACTATCGCAAATTTATTAAGGGATATGGATCAATTAGTAAACCCTTAAATTGCCTTCTTTCCAAAGATGAATTTCATTGGAATGAGAGTGCCCAACTTGCGTTTGACACCCTCAAACATGCCATGGTGTCAGCGCCAGTCTTAGCTCTTCCTGATTTTACTAAACCTTTTACACTTGAGACTGAGGCTAGTGGTGTAGGTATTGGTGCGGTTTTAAGTCAAGAAGGTAGACCTATAGCTTATCTTAGTAAGGCCTTAGGTCCTCGCCACTTAGGGTTATCGGTATATGAAAAAGAACTCATGAAAATCCTAATGGCCGTCAAAAAATGGCGTCACTACTTACTTAACAACCATTTCATTATTAAAACCAATCACGCTAGCTTACGTTTCTTGTTAGACCAACGTGTGACTACCCAATTGCAACAAAAGGGTATGTCTAAGCTCATGGACCTTAGTTACTCTATTGTGTACCGTAAGGGAGTGGAAAATAGAGCCGCGGATGCATTATCTAGACGTGATGAGGAATGTGAGTTAGGGTATTGTTTGGTCCTCACTAGCGTGGTACGTCAATGGGTATGCAAAGTCGAGGCAAGCTATGACAACGACAAGCACGGCCTAGATCTCATTTCCCACGCTACCCTTGAACCTTCGGCTCAAGGCCCTTTCACTCATCATGGTGGTATTTTAAGGTATAAAGGTCATATTTACATAGGTGAAAACACGGACTTGCACACTAGAATTATGCACACCCTACATGATTCACCTATTGGAGGGCACTCTGATGTCCAAGGATCCTTAATAAGGGCAAAACATTTATTCTATTGGCCTAATATGAAGAAGAGCTTTAGTGATTGGATTTCTAGGTGTGACACATGTCAACGCACCAAAAATGAGCATGTCGCTTACCCCGGATTGCTTCAACTGTTGCCCATTCCAAGCCAAGCTTGGGAAAGTGTAAGTCTTGATTTTGTTAAGGGCTTGCCTAAGTCCATGGGTAAGGATACAATATTGGTAGTAGTTGATCGTTTTACTAAGTATGCTCATTTCATGTCTTTAACTTATCCGTTCATGGCCACCAAAGTGGCGCAAATTTTTCTTGACAATATATATCGTTTGCATGGGTTACCCAAAAACATAATATCGGATCGGGATGGCACCGTCCAAAGCATCTTTTGGAAGGAATTATTTCGGTTGGCGGGTGTAGGACTTAACATGAGTACCTCCTACCATCCCCAATCTGATGGGCAAACTGAGCGTGTGAATCAATGTTTAGAGAATTCTTTACGAGCCATGGCCTTGAACAAACCGAAGGCATGGGCTCAATGGTTAGCACTTGCGAAATTTTGGTATAACACTAACTACCATTCCTCTATTAAAACTACACCGTTCCTTGCTCTTTATGGGTATGAACCTCGGATTTTGGCTATAGACTACCCATGTGTATCTTCTTGCCCCGGGGTAGAAGACTTGCTTAATGAGAGGCAAACTATGGCTAACCTCTTAAGAGAAAACCTAGTCGAGGCGCAACATCGTTATAAGCAACAAGCCGACCTACATAGGACCGAACAAGAATTTGACGTAGGAAACTTAGTGTACTTAAAGTTACAACCATATGGCCAAACCTCGGTCCCTATGCTGCGTAACCTCAAATTAGCCGCTAGGTATTATGGCCCATTTAAGATATTTGCAAGGGTAGGGAAGGTTGCCTATAAATTGGAACTACCTCAAGAATCTAAGATACACCCCGTTTTTCATGTTTCATGCCTTAAGAAGAAAATTGGAGATAATGTTGTGCCTAGTGTCTCTTTGCCTAGTTGTGACCAGGATGGCCACCCTGAAGTTCAACCCAAGAAGATCTTCAACGACGCACCCTAACACGCAAAGGCAAGAAGATGACTCGAGTTCTTGTGCAATGGGAAAACATGCCAAGTGAGGCCGCGACTTGGGAGGATTAGGCCTTCATCCAAGGCCAATTTCCACAATTCAATCCTTGAGGACAAGGATTGGCTTGAGGAGGGGGTATTGTCATGGTCATGATACTATCGGTTTTCCTTGACATTGTTTAGATATCAAGCAGGTTTCCGTGGTTCGCTGCCAGGTCGCTTCCCAGTTTGTTGCCAGGCTTGTCAAGGTGCCGTACCTGTCGCTGCCCAGCTCGCACCCCAGGCCTTCTCATGGCCGTGCCAGTTCGCGTCCTAGCCCGTGTCAGTGCCGCGTCCCTAGCATTCTTCCCAGTGCCGCGCTGCAGCCTAGCCCGTGCCCAAGACGTTCCTAACTAGCCGTTAGGGACGCTCCAAACTAGCCGTTAGGAATATTCTTTGAGATATTATTCTAGATTTATTTGATGTATTTTATATTTTTAGATATTTTTATAATTCTATAAATAGAGAGTTGTAATTCATTTTGTAATCATCAATTTACAAATTAATGAAATAACTCTTTCATTTTCTCGTCTAACTCTCCTAGATCTCATCTTACTCTTCTTCTTCTCATCTTACTCTAATTCTTTCTCTCATCTAAACTCTATTTCTATTCTCTTACTTAACCTCTGTCACTAAAACGGGCTTAAGTTCTACACTTTGGCCGTCACAATGCTCAAGGTTGTGACAATATATAGGAGGCCTAATAACATAATTCGGGTTTTCGGTCCGGTCTCAAGTTTTTCAAGTTTGGACCGGACCGGACTGAAACCCGAAATAAAGTCAATTTGTGGACCGAGGACCGGACCGAAATTGAATTGGTGCAAACCGGTCTTGGACCGAATGATCGGTCCGGTCCGGTTTTTCGGTCCAGACCAATGTTTGAACACCCCTAGTAGTGGGTAATTAATCCAAAAAAATTAAGACTCCTTTTGTAAATAAAAACCAAGCCTCTAGAATTTTGGGATTTGAGGCTAGAAGGTTTTTAAAGGAGGATAACACTTTGTTGGAAAAATGATACAAGCTAACTTTTAGTTTTTTTAAAAGAGTTGTATCCCCCATTGAAAAAAATAGTGTGAATGATCCTTTTTTTAACGGGTACATTTAATTTTCAGGAAATATGTTCAAGACCCATTACTAGCCGCTTACTCTTAGCAGAAGAAGGTTATTAAAATTATGACCGCTGGGAATTAATTAAATTTATGGTTGCTGGGACCATTGTTACAATCGTTACACATGCCTTTTACCATTCAAATATGGCCGTTTGGAATTAATATTACAGACATAGGTGCTCAGGCCCTTCCTCTTCTTCACATCATATATAAAACCCCATTTTTCTCTATATTGATATAGAATTCTCTCTCTCTCTCACACTCTAAGTATTATGATGAGCACGCATAGAATTGAAAACATTCTCACACAATTCCGCACATTTGTTTTGGGCAAAGTTCAAGGCATTTCTTCCTGGCAATTAACGAGTGTGTGTTAAGAGTTGAATCGCGTTAATCCTTGAGGACGGCCGCTGGTTATACTATGTGTACCAGAACAGCGGCGAAATTGTCTTTTAGGATAGTGGTCTTCACCACGGCGTGGTATCATCGTTTTGTAAGATCTTTTTAATTGCTCTCTCTCTCTCTTTCGTTGCTATACCTGAATATTATTGCAATTTTGCTTCACTATGGTTCCGCTTTGCTGATTTTCACTATTGCAATATCATTGATTCTCCGCTGCGATTTTATGGGTATATTTACTTAACTTTTACTACTGTTTTTCACTATTGTATTTAATTGCTTTTGCTGCAGTATTTTATTGAAAATTCGCTGCATATTGCTATTGTCTTAACACATGTCCTTAAATATATAGAAAGAAGATAGATTATCCTTAATTTTATTAAGTGCGAAAAAGTTTCCATGTACAAATGACTTATAAATTATATATAGTTGACATGTAGTTATAAACTTTCTTTTGTTATTAGAATGAGGTACTTTGTTATTTGGATATCTTTGAAAAAGTACAAAGAGAGTGAGGGTAAAATTCATAACTATATTGATAAGAATCAAACATAAATCATCTACTTTGAGATGCAAAAGTGATAACAATCTTACACTGTTTGAAAAACAAAAATGTTGAACGCTTTCGATAATGTCATTTGCATTCAACATTTTGTAAAATCTAATAATATAACATAAAGCAATTAATTTATAAAAAAATAAGTGTTTGTAGTGCTTGTTTGGCCAGTAGCTAAAAAGTGAGTTGCAATAAAGATAAATTTTGCTTGTGCTTGATGAATAAATAAAAGCATCTTTATATAATAACAAAATCTATTAATTTAAACTCATACAATCAATTAAAAAAGCGATTTTGAAAAAGGCACAGTAAGCGAAGTTACCGATCCAATTGTCGTCATTAGCGCTCGTAAGATATGTTGTGAACCATTATAATATTCAAGCACTGTGAGTAATCCATCTCCAACTATTGAAAAATAGGAGGATATGAGTGAGAAGTTGGTCACCATTCTTATGAGAATTATTGTCAGCGAGAAGTTGATTTCGACAATTGATAAAATCAACACTGGCATTGCCCAATAGCATGCGTAATCTACTGAGATAACTCTATGATTTTTGTTCTATATTTGTATGAGTCCGTGACACTGAATTGAAAAAAAATTGGAATGACTTTTTATTTTTGGAAAATATTGCGTCCCATTTTGGGCTTTTAACAATAATATATAGAAAGATTAAAGAAAAAAAATAAAATAAAAGTAGTTACTTTGTGCTGATGGGAAGTTAAGGACGTGTAGATGCAATTATGGTGCATGTATTTTCTTTTTTCTTTTTATTTTCCCGACAAAATTAGATAGTGTCTAGATTTTGGGAAAATGGGGTAAGAAGAGATTTGCTGACTACTACAAAATAGGGCTACACCAACGTTTCAAAACTATTGCTGTAAGCACAAATTGTTGTCATAGACCTGCAGCCACGGTTTTTGAACCGTTGAATACGCGGCTGTTGTCGTAGCCTATTGCAATGGTTTTTTGCACAGCCACAATGATCTACAAATCATTGCACTAGAGATATCATTGGCAATAGTTTTTGGCTTCCATACAATAACGGTTGTATTTTCCAATAGCAATAGTTGTATTTCCGAATGGAAACGGTTTTTTCTTAACAATAATGCCTAAGGCAATAGTTTTTTACGGAATGATATCAGTTTTTAGGTACCTATAGTAGCGATTTTTTCCATATTGGCAACATTTGTTATGTTTCGTTTTGTTTATGACAATGGTTTTTTTATACTCTACAGCGGTTTGAGATACCTTTTGCAACAATTTATTTCGCTATAACAGTTCCATATACTTTTAACATCATCTCCTATAATAAAATTTTTAATCCACTACACCTATTTTAGACAACAAAAATGGCAAACTGAATTTTTTGAACAAAGGATTATCCACTACAATCCAACTTCATTCATTGACAACAAAATTTATCCACCAATTGTCAAAAAAATAATATTCAACCATGAAGTCTAACATAATGCCAAACTAGTTTAAACGGCAAACCAGCAGAGCAAAAAGTATCCTGCGCGGGGCCTACCGAAGCCCTCAGGGCTTCGGCCAGTTTTACCGGACCCGTTAGGGCCTCAGTTTCGCTTGTCCAGCCCGGTTCTTTGGACCGGGTTGAAGATCGGTTGGGCCCCTCATCCCAGCCCAGGCTCAGCCGGGTCGGTGACTGCTTGGGCCTCTCTGTTCCGTTGGATGCGAGTTCACCTATCCATGAGGAGGATTTGAATGCTATTATACTAGTTGAAATAATTGACGCTCATGATAACTTAGTTGGGCTTGTGGAGCCTGATTTCTACTGCGCTAGTGACCGAGACACGTCTTTTGTCACTGTGGGCACTGCTACTACTGTTGGGCCTGAAGAGAATTCAGCGAT
Source organism: Simmondsia chinensis (assembly GCA_018398585.1). NCBI lineage: Eukaryota > Viridiplantae > Streptophyta > Magnoliopsida > Caryophyllales > Simmondsiaceae > Simmondsia > Simmondsia chinensis. The sequence continues at coordinate 28,988,008 of JAGTTD010000014.1, read as the reverse complement.
TCAGCCTCAGATTGAATGTCGGACAACTCGAGCGGCTTCGAAGAAGCAGCCTCAAGTTAGCAACAAGAAATCTAAGGGCAAGAAGAAATCCTGATTTTCCTTTTCATCTCCCTCGCTTAGGATTTACTTTGATGTATTGATGTACTCTTTGTTTTTCCTTTGTTCTCACTTTTAGAGGTTTGTACTTAGGAGTTTCTTTGATTTCCTTTGTATTTCCTTGCTTTTGGCGTGTTTTGCTTTCTTTTTTATTGCTTTTGTAGGCTTCGGCCAGCTTGGGGTATGCCCCTCGTGCTCAAGTATGGACGTACATCGGTGCGATTTTTTGATATTTATACACTGACTTTTTGATATTTATACACTGACTTATCAAAAAAAAAAACCAGAGCAAAAAGTAGCCTAATACACAATTCGATTGCCACTAACAAAAGTATGCACTAACTAATAGACCTACAAGTTTACTACACGATAAGTCAACAATACATCTTCTTCAACATATTCTTTAAACGTCATCCCCTTGAGCTACATTTAGTATAGGACACATTCCGTCTTCACATTGATAAAAAGATGACATTCACCGATCAAGTCCAACATACAATCCATTTCAAACAACACAACTATCCATCAAGGCACAACATAATTTAATACAAAATTCAATTATCATTGACCAATGTATGTACCAGTTAATATATGGGGGCTCCTAATATTTGCTTGGAGTTATGCGTGGCCTTTCACCTGAACTTCTATAAATGTTGTCACAAGCATTATCCAGAACCAATTCCATTATAGGGTCGAATGCACATTTTTCCTAACAAAAATACACATAATACTTATAAAATTAATTTTCATCCCAACACTAAAACTTGTATCAGGTCTTAAATCTTTATTGTATATAACATTATCATGTTCACTGTAGCATTTTATCGATGTTCATTGCTCTTGATCAGAAACTCGAATTTGGCATGTTAATAATCAGGAAGAATCATACAAAATAAGAGAAAATAGTACTAAGTCAAACTAATAGATAGTAATGTCCTAGTATTTTTCGGTTGAATTTGTCACAAATCACCGTTGAGGATTGGTAGCAACTTTACGAGTTTGGACGAATTCAATGATGGTAAAACTTATCGGACAAATGATCAAATTGAATTTGTCCCAACCTAAAATATTTTCCATTGAAGAGTTGTTGATGTCATTTGAGCACAAGTCATTCTTGAGTCTCTGAATAAAATAATTACTAATACGCCAATGCCTACAACCTCAAGATTGTGTAACATATTCCTATATAGATGAAAGAAAACACGGAAACACTACTATTAATGATTGAATTAAAAGTTATTTACTCTCATACTTCATTCATTGTGTCAATTTAGTCATTTACAAAATTGTTTCAATCAAATATGGAAACACTCCTATTGACGATGGAATTGAAATATGGTTGATATATAATGTCCAAACATTTCTACAACTGGTTAGACTATGTCCCCAAGCTGAAGATTTTTTTCGTCAATAGGAAGATCTTTCCTATTCCAAATTTTTCCCTTCAAATATTCCAATTACATACTTAAAAAAATTGTGTTTGACAAAGGAAATTTCACTCATATAAATGGCCAAGTTACTCCATATGCAAAGTCTCTTTTCATTCCCTGTCTAGATACATAAAAGCTCTACCGCGACAAATCTCTAGCCATATTTCAACAACAAAACCAAAAAACCTTAAAAACAATCTCAAGTGACATGAGCATAAGTTGATCATTTCTAAGTATCCTTAATATTCAAAGTAGACCACGATACCGAAACAGATTTCATAGTATGATATACCAATAAATCAATTTCCTCAGTTGATGAATACAACTCTCAAAACTAGGGTGTAGCACATTCCAAAATGAAAGTCACAAAATCTCAAAACTAATGTCAAAACTAAGGCTCCCCAAGAGACTCACACATCAAATACACACAAAAGACTATAAGAGGAAGAGTTAATTTTTTAATCAAAGCATATAGATCGTAACATTGCGGCAAGTTTCAGGATGAAACTTTCACTAATAAAACAAGCCGACATTCAAAGTTACAAAACCATTGCCAAAGGGGGTGAAGCCACATATCTTCTCCTCTGTTGAAAACTTGGTGAGCATCATGAGAGAACCAATGGACGAATTTGGATTGTTCATGGTGCAAGCAGCTAGAGCGAAGTTGTAACCGTAAAGATATATAATATCATCAAAGCCAAAATATAATGACAAATAGGACATGCTTAAAGCAACATCAATATAGAAAATGTAGCCTTAATGTCCAAGAGGACATGCTTTTAAGTTTGCACTCTCAAGTGCCAAAAGAGCACAATTTCTTCAAATTAGACACCCTATGATCAACCATTAGCCGTGAAAGATGAAAACCCAATCGACCTTGATTACTTTAAGTCTTTTGACAAACAACGTCACAAGGCGAAGTAATTCACCAACATAAGGGTGAAAAATTAATAGAACTCCCGACTTTGGTATGCATAATACATGCAGAAGCCAGGGGGGAAAATAAAATTCTGCCACATCAACTTCTCACAAGAATCAGTCCTTTCGATCACATAAGTTCTTTATAACTGTAAACAAATTTGGTACTATGCCTCAAGTCAAAAAGCTTTTCAAATATGTCTAACTTTATAAAGAGATTATAATGTTGGAACCATTAGGTTGCAATCGCAAGAACCACTAGCAGTGATCAAGAAGTGTGCCTAAGATAACCAAAATGAGAAAATACTGACATCACAAAACCTTAATCAAGCAACAATACATGAAAAGCACGAATGAATTAGGTCATTTATTTTGAAAATATGCATGAATTAGGTCAAAGCCACAACAATTTCAAATTAGGGCAAACTCAAATGACCTCAAATGAACTGACAAAGGACTTGGCTGTGAAATAGGCCGAGTAACAATGGAGAAGCACGAATGAAGAAGGTAGTTCGAAAATAGGGAAGGTCGGGCAACAATGAGGAGACAAGGTCAAACAACAGTCAAAACAAACAAACTACAAACTTGCTTATGGAAGAGATGGAGCCACAACAGAAGACAATGGAGAAGCAACGGCAAGCGGCAAGGATAACACGACTGAAGTTGAGGCGTACGTGGAGTGGGTGAGAAATGAGAATAATATTTTTATTTATTTTATTTATTTTTTAATTAACATAATTTATATCTTAGTATATGAAACAAATAATTGTACAATTTGAGTATAAGTACAAATGAGTCAAAAACCAAGTCCAGTATTGTGTCGAATATCAATTAAGCAATCAAGTCTACCTAATGATCGAGTTCCGAATAGAGCATTAAACTACTCAACCCATACTCATTTATTAATTAAGGATCAAATGATTGATATTCAAACTCGAATTAAGATATAGGTGGAGCATAAAGCAGTTAGGATAAAATAAAAAAAAAAGTATCTAAGATTGAATTTACAAAATTTGACATTCACAAGCATTAGAATGGACAATGGTTCTAAATCATTGTGATAAGTGTTTTTTGGAAAATCGTTATAGCAGTTGCCATAGATAATTGGGTGCTACGGTTATATTTTTGTTACAAAAACTGTTACCATACATATCCTTACGTAGTGGTTTTTTAGTCTCTCAAAACTATTGCAAAACTGTTGTGTAAAGTTCGCTTTGGCAAAGATGTTAGAACCGTTGCCAACGAACAATTGCCATGAGCCTAATTTGTAGTAGTGGAGTTGAGTAACTTTTAAATAAATATATAGATAGATTACTTAGATTTATCAAGTTTGGAGTGTGAAAAATTTTAGGAGTAAAGGATTTCAAGGGTTTGTCCATCCTAAATTTCCTACTCATGTGTGTCGCCTGCGCAAGGCCTTATATAGACTTAAACAGGCCCCTGGAGATTGGTTTCATAGGTTTAATTCACTCCTTTATAGTATCGGGTTCTATTGTAATAAGGCTGATCCCTCTCTTTTTCTTCACCACTCTTCCACTAACATTGTTTGCCTCTTATTATATGTTGATGAACATCATACTTACAGGCTCTAACCTAACACTTTTACAACGTTTCACTGACTCCCTCTCTACACAGTTTGCTTTGAAAGACCTTGGTCCATTTCACTACTTTCTTGGCATTGTGGCCAAGCACACTCGACATGATCTTTTTCTTACACAACTTAAATATACTCTAGACCTTCTTCACAGGCATGACATGCTTGAGGCTAAACCTGTACAACCCCCCCCCCCCCCCCCCCCCCACCCCCCCGCGTCCGAGTTTAACCATCTATGAATGGCAGTGATTTACTTGCACATCCGACCGAATATTGGAGTGCGGTGGGTGCCCTTCAATATCTTACCTTGAATCATCCTGATATCTGTTATGCTATTAACCATGTGTCTCAATTTGACGAAACGTATCCTTCGCTACCTCATGCACTCACCTGAACATGGCCTCACCATCACACCGGGTTCTTGTATGACCATTACTGCTTATGCTGTTGCAGACTGGGGTGGGAGTCCTGATACACATTGCTCCACCACTGGAGTTGCACTGTTCCTCGAACCAGACCTCATTTTGTGGCGTGCCAAAAATCAACCGACCGTAGCCAAGTCCACCACACAGTCTGAGTATCGAGTAGTGACCAAGATGGTTACTGAGTATGACTAGATTTGCTATCTCATGCATGACTTAGGTCTTCCTCATTCTGGACTAGTTCAGATCTACTATGATAATGTCGCTGCCACATTCCTTGCTGCTAACCCCATCTCTAATGATCTAAGTAAACATGTCAATGTTGACTTTCATTATGTTTGTGAAAAGGTGATTAAGGGTGACATCCAGGTTCGATTTACTCCTACCACCAAACAGGTTGCTGACGTCTTCACGAAGGCATTGGCCACAGATCGCTTCCACTTCCATAAAGCCAATTTGCACGCGGGGGGGGGGGGGGGGGGGGGGGGGGGCGGGCGGTGGGGGTATCCGAGTCTAGATTTGATGTTATATTGTACTTACTTTCTTATATATTCATCTTTTCTCTAGGCTCAAAATATCCAAGCATACTTATGTAATTTCTACTGTTCTTTCCTCTATATAATGATTGCTTAGCAACCCTATTGGGTATGCTTCATAAATCTACTCTCTCACAAATAGGTTTTTTGTTTTATATTAAATGTTGCAATAAAAAAAAATATATTAATTTTGTTTTATGTGGAGTAATTTTATAGCAAATTTAATCGACATTGGTTTTTTTAGTGAAATGACCATAACTCATTATTTGTTGTAAATATTGAATATTTTTCGAGTACAAATTATAGAGTCGAATTCAAATATTATTAAATATCCTAGAAAATTAAAATTTATGTAAAAAACCTTTGTATGCATATATACATATACATATATAATATATGAATATATATATCTGCTTTCTTTACGGTTAAGAAAAACCAACCGTCTCTTTGTGTATGTGTGTGTGTGTATATATATATACACACACACAGTAGCGAAGCAGAATGAGGGGAAAAAAAAGAGAAGAAAGAAAGAGAAAAGAAAAAGAAAAAAGAAAGAAAGAAAACAAAAAGGAAAGAAAAATAGAGAGAAAGAGAATAAAAATATTATAATAAAATAACCTCGTTCTGATATAAAATATTTGTTATTTTTCTTCAAGCTTATTTGGGTTCATCTTTTTATTATCTTCCTTTTAAGTATAATATGTCTATAGTTTTACAATACGTTATCCGCACGAGTCTCTAATCAACTGATTATTCTATACTCCAGGTAAGTTTTCCTTCCCTAATCTTTGTGATTTACAATTTTACTAATCTTGAGCTTACTGCTCTTGATATTACTGGAAAAATTTATTTACCTTAGACCCTTAATATTGAGATACACCTTGATGCTGTGAATCTCGGATAATTAAAAAGGGTAAATAATGCATCCCAGGAGAATCACGCTAAAGCTTTGATATTTCTCATGCATCATATCCCTGATGGATTGAAAGCTTAGTTTATTACTATAAAGGACCCGTATGTCCTTTGGTTGAGTTTAGAGGAGAGGTTTGATCATCAAATGTCTATGATCCCCCCTAAAGCTCGCTATGAATAGATTCACTTGCGGCTGCAGGATTTTAAAACTGTCAGCGAGTATAATTCTCAATGTTTAGTATTATCTCCCAGCTGTAATTATGTGGTGAAAATATTACTGAGTAGGATATATTAGAGAAAATATTCTCTACTTTTTATGTCTCAAATATACTCCTATAGTAGCAATATCGAGAACGAGAATTTAAAAAATACTTAGAGTTGATATATGTCTCCTCGTTGCTGAACAAAGCAATGAATTGTTGATGAAAAATCATCAGACATGACCAACTGAATTCGAACCATTCCATGAAGTGAATGCTTCGACATATGACCAGCAGGGATACGGTCAAGGTTGTAAGCGTGGACATGGTCAGGGCCGTGGACGAGGTTATAGTCGCAGTCATAATAACTGACATTATGATACCCAGAATGGACCAAAATTTAAGAAGTCCACTAATGACGAGAAGATGAAGGAAAAAGAAAAACTTTAGTTGTTCGTATTTTCTACTTTGCATATTCATAGCTAGTTAAACCGCCTACTTTTTATTACTCATTCATTATTTATATGATCGGCTATGCCGCCTACTTATTATCTATTATTTATATGGTCAGTTATGCCGTCTATTTATTAGCAGTTATTCATATGGCTATATTACTCTGCTAATCTATTTGAGACTTTATTAAAGGTTCCAAAAGAGCATATACCATGTTTTCTGAAGAAATAATATTTAATTCTGAGATACCCGTCGGGATGGTTAACCAGAAGTTAATAGACCCAACAGGCTTTTATTTTATGACATGACTATTTGAGTCATTTGGGTATAAATATGGTTAAGAGAATAGTTGAAATTCTCTCACCCATTAAAGAACTAGAAGATTCTTATATCGGGTGTTTCAAATTTAGTCAAAGGCACTGAAAGAGCACATGGTATGTTCCCTGGAGGGACAAAACTAAATATAAGTGATGCTTTGTTTTCTAGTAGATCACAAATAAGCTTGATCAGTTTTCGAGATATTCGTTGCAATGGTTATTAAATTGAGACAATAAATAAAGGCGATAAAGCATATTTTTACATTACATCGCTTACTTCAGGAAGAAAGAAAATAATGAAAAAATTGTCAACACTTTCTTTCGGGTTATATTATACTTACATAAACCCGATTGAATAAAATACAGTGGTTAATTAGAAGTTAACTGATTGCAAAATGTTTGCCTGTGGCATGATCATTTGGGCCATCCAGGTGTAACAATAATGAGAAAAATTTTTAAAAGTTCTCATGAGCACTCATTAAAGAACCTGAAGATTCTTTCTCCTGATGAGATTTCATGTGCTGCCTGTGCTGCTAAAGGAAAAAGTTATTACTATGTCATACTTAATTGAAATTGAGTTTGAGTCCCATGTATCTAGAAGAATACTAAATGGGATATATATGGGCTTATCATTTTATCATATGGACCAATTTCGTATGATACTAATAGAAGCCTCTACCCGTTGGATCCGTGAGTCTGGGTAATACACTTGTTATGTAGCATTTGCAAAACTCCCTGCATAAATGATCCGACTATGAGCTCAAGTCGTAGATTATATGATATTGCAGGAGAAATTATATCCCAAGAACTTAATGATTATTGTATGACATTAATTGCCATATAGCCCACATATAGATACAAAATGGTCTTATGATCAAACTCTTGCAACGAATGGCTAGACCATTATTATTGCCAAATTTTACATGGGTACATGTTATGATACATGTTGCAGCACTAATTATGGATCCTCTAGTATAACTTATCTCTGACTAGGTCCAGATATATATCTTATTTATGAATTTGGTTATATACTGTGTGTCCCAATTACTCCACCTCAATGCTAAAAGATGGGTCTAAATAAGGGAATTTTTAAATTTATCTAGAAATGTTAACTGAAAATATCTTACTATATAATTTGCTGATTTTCAATTTGACAAAATAAGGTTTCTAGAATCAGGGGGAGAAAAATGAAAGTTGAGAATGTATATGGAATGCATCATTGAACCAGAAGTTCAGGAAATTGTTCACTTGTAAATTTTTACAAGTTAATTCACAGATGTATTTACTGAAGGAAAGATTGTGACTAAATAATCTGTCCCCATCATAGATGCGCCTGCTTGAATTAATATCCCAATCCAACGATATTCTGATATATTGATAAATGCATCCATTGTATGCTAGAAGCGTGGTAGATGTATCAGTTCCCCATATTTGAATCTGAAAAAAGGGAGCAATTGAAAACATTGGTCCCTATATTACGAAACTCTTAAGGAGAAAAACTTTGCAGAGATAATAATATAAAATTTCTTAAAATTATCAGGTACCTAAAGCTACCTAAGACTATTGAAATAGTCAAATTATTAAAATTATAATGATAAAGAGATCTCTATGAAATATGGGATATTATAAAACCGAAATTGATAATATGTTTGTATATATAGTAGCTACTCTCTGATCAAAGAAATTGAAAATCTTGGACCAATGTTTGTTCAAGAACGCCAACAAATAAATGATTGGCTCAAATAGAAAGGCGCAATTCAGGCTGAATTAGCCATACAGACCTGAAATCCAAATGCCAAAAGAATAAAACCTACATGCTACATATGGATGTTGGTGCGAAAATAATGAGGTGGTGAAAAGCACAATTTGTAGCCCAAGGTTTATTATAGAGACCAGAAATTGATGGACATACATATGGAAAATGGATGCACTTAATCTGACGGTCTTTATATGCATCATATATATATATATATATATGGTAATATCTTATTTGTATGATGATATTTATATGAAAGTCCCTGAAGGACCAAATACGCCAGAAGCATGTAGTTCAAAACCGTGATACATATCTATTGAAAGAGAGATATGCTATTATCATCATAACTTCTAAAGAGCTTAAAAAGGTTGTTACACATCTAAACTGAGAACTCGATATTGAAGACCACGAAAAAGGAAAGATTTTGTCTCGACCTGAAGATCGAGCACTAATATGATAGAATACTACTCTATTGGTCAACTCATACCAGTACGATACCTGAGTATTTCATCATGTTGTTTAGTGCCTCAATTTTGACCTCTTCCGGTTCTGAATGAGGTAATAAATAAATTCTTGACCCCGCCATACCTTGGTTTAAGTGACGTATTGATACAGCTGTCACACAACCAAATATGGACTCTTTGGTCAACTTGTCACTAATATGTGATATGTGATTAAATGTTTATCTTATTGGATTAACCAGTATACATTATTATACTATGTCAAATTTGGAATTAATATGTATGCAAGTGTTAATTAGCATCCGGTAAATGACAAGAATGCTATTTTGTTATATAATTATATTGCTATGTTTTGGTAATCTACTAACAATTGCAGTTACTACTGAAACACTCGTGTTTTATGAGCAAGTAGAGAATTGGTAATATCAAAGCCCTTCATCCAACGATCAGGGGGAGTGCAATAATAAAGATAAGTATGCATTGTTCAAGTGAAAAAGAGTTCATAGAACCAGTGCACTTCAAAGAAGTTCTTACTCTTAAGCTTCTTGTAGAAAGATGAAGTACATGTTCGCTCAAGAACCTAGAAGAGTTATTTAAAAAATCATCTACTACAAACTTTCAAGAAATTGGGGCAAGATTGGCATTCACCAACTCCTAGACATCCTTGATTAATGTGCGCCCCTGAAGAGGAGTTCATTATGCATTGCACTCTTTTTCCTCTGCTATGGTTTTTTCCACTGGGTTTTTTCCTAGCAAAAGGTTTTTTAACGAGGCAGTTCAAGAAGCATATATAACTCGGACAATATACACTTTCAAGAGTGTTATGTCCCACACATATTTTAAGAAAGGAGACATAACTAAACATATATCATTAAAGTTCTTTACACACGAGCTTTAGAAGATGGGTGAAATAGATGTTCAACAAGTTCGCTCAAGTGAGAATCTAGCAGATTTGTTCACAAAGGCAGTACCGACATCAACTTTTGAGAAATTAGTTTATAAGGTTGGCATGCGTCAACTCAGAAACACCCCTTACTAATATGTTCACATGAGGGGGATTTAAATATAAGCTGAACTCTTTTTCCCTTCGCTATCACTGGGTTTTCCTGGCAAAGTTTTTAACGAGGCAGGCGTATTTAGCTTGGACATTATGTCCCGTTATAATGAAAAATATCCAAGGGGGGAGTGTTGTAAATATTGGATTTTTTTTGGTACAAATTTTAGAGTCGAGTTTGGATATTATTAAATATCCTCGAAAATTAAAAATTATGTAAAAAACCTTTGTATACATACGTACATATACATATACATATACATATAAAATATATGCATATATATACTTGCCTTCTTCGCGGTTAAGAAAAACCAACCCGCTCTTTGCGTGTGTGTATATATACATATATGTACGCATAGTAGCAAAACAGAATGAGGGAAAAAAAAAAAAAAAAAAAAAAAAAAAAAGAGAAGAAAGAAAGAGAAAAGAAAAAGAAAAAAGAAAGGAAAGGAAAATAGAGAGAAAGAGAATAAAAATATTTTAATAAAATAATTTCGTTTTGATTTAAAATACTTGCTATTGTTGGAATTAAAGCGTGTACAACGATAATACTGCGTATAAAATACGTAAAATATAGTAGTATTCTACCCAAATATTAACCGAAAAAACGCAGAAAAATAATTCAAAATTACTGCTGAATTTACAGTAAATAACCAACAAATTACAGTAGATAAAACCAATGAATCGGTATAAAAATGAAACAGCAAAACCGATTGAAAATATAGCGTTAATAACTTTGAGTGCACTATAATATTGCGGTAAATGTAAATCGCAGTAAACGCAGTCAAATGTTGAACACGACAAACAAAATTACCGGAAGAGAGAAGGTAGGTTAGAAAATACCGAAGATACCGTGTCGTGGTAAAATAGCCACTGTCCTAAAAGATGATTTCGCCTCTGCTTCGGTACAAACATACTAGTAGGCGGCCATCCTCCAGGATTCACGATCCGACCCTTAACGTGCACTCGTTAAAAACCGGTTAGGAACGCCTTGAACTTTGCCCAGAGATTGAAGAAAATAGGAGATAGGATTGGACCGAGAATGAGGAAGAAGATGAGAATGGTTGCTATTGTTTTTTTGATGCACCGATCGAGTATCATATTTATACTACTATATTAAGACCCGGTATTTAATTGACAACGGCTACAAAACGCATGGAGGAATTTATGTGAGGGTGCAATAGCTAGTAACGCATATGCAGTAAATGAAAATGGCATTTTAAAGACAAGGACGGTAATAAGTTTTCCGTAAAATAAATATACCCGGTGTAAAAAACTAACCCACACCCTCGCCCGAGCACGGCGCGGCAGGCAGGTGGTTCCCTCCATTCCTTCACCCAAGACTTAATTCAAATGACTAAAAAATACTCACCCTTATAAACCCAAACACCCCCTCCTAAATTATCAATGTGGGATTGGGGCATTTTTCTTGTATTCACAATGGAATTGGAATACAACTTTCCTACTAATTTAGATTTAGCTTGTATCATTTTTCTAACAATCTCCCACAAAGGATACAAGCGAAAAAGAAAGAAAGGAACAGACTGGGCAAAGGAAGTTTGGTTATTCAGTGCCGATGTCTTGCGACTTGAATCGTCACCTAGTGTAACCCTAGCTTAGGACCAACATCTTGCAAGGTGACTTTCGTCTTGAACCTCACAAGGGGTTGTATAGTCTTCCTCTTGGACACATACCGAACTTCAGATCTCGGTAATTCCTGCAGTTTGGCGCCTTTAATCGGCCATGCGCTCATCCTGGATGTTCATAGGGGCTTTAGAAGGCAAGTCTTAATCCTCCATAGGGAGCGGCCAGACTCCCACGCCTATAGGTGGATCCCATCAAGTGTGTGTTACCGCACACCACCAAACATATGGATATGGGTCCATTAAGAGCTAAAGCTCAACCTTACCCCTGGTAACATACAGAAAGTGTGCGTCATGTGCAAGTCGTGCTCACACCGCCAACATACGGCATTGGACCCGTCTCCGCACTGTCACACCATAGGGAGGGACAACATAAAACACAGTGCATATCTTGAATGAAACTATGACTTCTCACATTGAACCTTATAAGCCCAGGTTGGATACATCATAGTTTATTCGTGTACAGACTTCAGTCCCTTCCCCCTCGATATTTTTACAATCATTTTATGACAAAGGCCTTTTGTCAACAGATCCATAAGATTCTTTTCAGACTTTACATAGTCTAGTGATATCACTCCACTTTTTAGTAGATCTCTCACGATCTTATCCTTGAGACGAATGTGTCTCCTCTTGGCATTATAAACCTTGTTCTTTATCACAGCGATTGCAGCTTGACTGTCACCCTGAAGTGACACTGATGGAGCTGGAACCTCCACAATGGCACTTTAACATTGTATTGCAACAAAGCGGTACTTCAGAGTTGACTACTGTCAACATCAATCACGAGTTGCTCTTACCCCCACATTGAGGTACCTGCAATGAGCTGTTAAACAACTAGCTCCATCGCCTGTCAACTTCAATAAGAGTCAGTATAACACATTAGTGGGGCACACATCATATTAGTAAAATTACATCTCCACCCCAAGTACTCACATAGTACGTATATCATATACAGTTGGCACGAAAACCATATACCGCAAATTGTCACTTTCACATCTCATCACAATTGTGAAACATTATCACTAGTTTAGGTTACAAAGGACCATATCCCCATTCTTATCGTACTTAGCGTACATGCGACATTACTATTGAGGGTAGTTCATGTCTTACCAATGTTGTACCAAATTTTGGTGATATCAAGAGAAAGAGGTTCATAAGACCATAATTCACAAGATGCCTTTTACAACTCAACTTAAGGCAACCCAAGCCTCTGCAAGGCTCTCAAGCCCAAGTTTCTATCATCATTAAGCTATATACATCGACTTTGGATAATCGACAAATAATATTTCCACCATAACGAATTTCCATGAGCTAGCTATAACTAGCAGACAGCGGTAGAAACACAATAGTCAGAAAAGATTATCACCTGACAACAGACCTTATTGGCTCTCGGGTCCTTTTACAGCCCCCCCACAATGGAATGTATCACACTGCATTCTTACGCCATTAGATTTTTCTACCTGCCAACTCAGTGTTAAGAGGATAACTAAAACATGCAGGTTTCAGCGGGGTGTCAGAAACATATTGTAATTAGTAGAATGTCTCTCAACGAGATCAAACACCCAACACGGAGTCTACTACAACATAAATCCCATTCATAGTACTTCACTAGTGCTTCAACAATTTAATTAGAGCACTTTAATTTTCATTATTTGGATCAATGTTTGTGGACAAGGTCCACCACTAGCATATGATATAAAGGCACGAGTGTTGTATTATTCACCAAAATCAAATACTATCAATTGCCTTAATATATTTGGCTTGTGATGTGATGCCACATTTTTATTCTCATCAAATGAACACTAGGGTCATATAGTATGTCATTCAAACGGCCAACGTGAGCACACAACATATGACAACAACCAAACAAGGCAACTGGGCACAAGCTAAATACCAAGCCTATGACCAATCAAGGTTATCATGTGGCCTGCACCTTACTCCTTTTCCAAAACCTAGAAAAGAATACATGAAACAATGATCCTAAGGGTATAACAAGTCTCTAAAGACAATATACAGTCCTCATATACTCAGACATATCATGTTTTTCCGAACTACAAGTTGGAATTCAAGAAAATGACTTAAAATGACGGTATATTGCCCAAAAGACAGCAGTTGCAATATTATAGCAAGTACAAATTCAGCACAAATTCAGCAGTTAACAGTCATAATCTGTAGTATGTACATAACATACCGTGCTTGCACAACTGAAACAGCAAGTATTACTCTAATACTGCAGAATTTAACGTGTAAAAGTCCATAATAGCATGCGCATCAACGTCTTATAGCCCAAAACAATATGCAGCAGTGCATTCGGCAACATACAACATGCTTTTCATCATTTCAAGTAACATGTTCACAATACTTCAAACATAGCCATGGAAAATACATGAAACACATCATCATGGAGACTAACACACCAAATCACTCATGAATTTTCACAAATTATCACAAGTCCTATTATCCCTTTATAATGGTCAAAGTCTCTAAGAATTTTATCCACATAATCAAGAGTCAAATCCTTTTTTTTTTTTTTTACATCGGTGTCGTATTCATACTCCCCAAAGAGGGGCATCTCATCAACTTGACTTTTCATACATACAAACTGCCACCATAAACAAGCTTATGTGTGACCAGGAACAATCAATTATGATACTACTATCTAGGGATTTGATAAATATCACATGGAGAGTTTCAAACACCTAAACTTTATTTTATTTAGGAATCCCAAAACCCCTCTAATATTTCATAAAAATTTCTCTCTTAATGTTATAGCCCAAGATTTTTGGCTATCAACAAACTTTCTTGAAATAGATGCACTTATGGCCTCATAACATCATCAAGGATTTTAGGACCTTCCTCAATCGCAAATGCACAAGCTACACGATTGTCAAAATTAATGCATTTGAACTAGAAGGGTAATAATATATTCAAGAGGACCTACATAGGCTAGATGCCCCCACAATTCAAGGTAGTGAAAATCAAAATCATAATATTTTATAGTATTTTATCTAACCATTAAATAAGGAGCCCTTTAAAGTCAACAGGTACATCCTCTAGGATAACCTAGAGCTTTATTACTTCAATATAAACCACTAGTCTCAAGCATGAACACCTCTTTCCACAAAAAGGAAATCAAAGGTTGTATTTAAAAATAGTGAGAAATCCATGCTACTTAGTGGTAAAAATAGTTCTTATGTAACATAAGAATTTTGCGTCATACCATAGCATTGCCCTCACATTTCACTAGCTTATATTAGGGTTTATGTGGATCTAACTTCCATTGATAAAATGTAAGTAATACATGCATGCAAACACTATGTTGCTTCCATCTAACCTTTTTCATATCAACCTTAAAAATTAGGTCCTTTGAATTACAACATGAATAGTAGAAAAAATGTATGGAATCCAAATTATCAAACACACACATACTTAAACTTCATGTTTAATTTTTGGTTTATTATTAAGTATGTCTCATTTCCATTTTTCCCTTTTCCTCTACACTTAAAAGCCCAATTGTTGGCCCAATCGTATTTAAACCCTTAGATCCATATAGGCTTTCATTTTCTTTTTCTCGTAAGGCCTAATGACCTAATTCCTCATAATTATTTCGTCGAACATCTTTGCTGCGCCCCATTTAACTATCACTTTTTATCTCAGGAACTGAGCTATCCAAAAAATTCAAAAATAACCACTTTTCCCAGCCCATATCCTTTTTTGGTATGTCACATCTATTTTTTAATGAAAGTTTAATCTAATTTCTGGTATACCGCAATGAACTTTCCAACTTTGGGTAAAATATAAAATTCCCAGAACACCAGAACTTTTGAGTCGAAGACTGCCTATGATTCTTATTTTCCTCTAGCTGGTTATAATTGGTACATATAGAGATTCATCTGTGACATATATATTTTTCAATTTTACTAGCAAACTATATATGCACTGCATAACACATATCCTTTTTCAGATCTAGCTATTAGTCATTCCAGTAAATCGTCTTTTAGAATGTTGGAATTAAAGCGTGTACAATGACAATACTGCGTATAAAATACGTAAAATGCAGCAGTATTCTACCGAAATATTAACCAAAAAAATGCAGAAAAATAATTAAAAATTACTGTTGAATTTATAGTAAATAACCAACAAATTACAGTAGATAAAACCAATGAATTGGTATAAAAATGAAACAGCAAAACCGATTGAAAATATAGCGTTAATACCTTTGAGTGCACTATAATATTGCGGTAAATGTAAATCGCAATAAACGCAGTCAAATGTTGAACACGACAAACAAAATTACCGGAAGAGAGAAGGTAGGTTAGAAAATACCGAAGATACCGTGTCGTGGTAAAATAGCCACTATCCTAAAAGACAATTTTGCCTCTGCTTCGGTGCAAACAAACTAATAGGAGGTCGTCCTCCAGAATTTACATGATCCGACCCTTAACATGCACTCCTTAAAAGCCAGTTAGGAATGCCTTGAACTTTGCCCAGAGATTGAAGAAAATAAGAGATAAGATTGGACCGAGAATGAGGAAGAAGATGAGAATGGTTGCTGTTGTTTTTTTGATGCACCGATCGAGTATCATATTTATACTACAAGATTAAGACTCGGTATTTAATTGACAACGGCTACAAAACGCATGGAGGAATTTATGTGAGGGTGCAACAGCTAGTAACGCATATGCAGTAAATGAAAATGGCGTTTTAAAGACAGGGACGGTAATAAGTTTTCCGTAAAATAAATATACCAGGTGTAAAAAACTAACCCACACCCTCGCCCGAGCACGGCGCGGCGGGCAGGTGGTTCCCTCCATTCCTTCACCCAAGACTTAATTTAAATGACTAAAAGATACTCACCCTTATAAACCCAAACACCCCCTCCTAAATTATCAATGTGGGATTGGGGCATTTTTCTTGTATTCACAATGGAATTGGAATACAACTTTCCTACTAATTTAGATTTAGCTCGTATCATTTTTTTAACAGCTATTTTTCTTCAAGCTTATTCAGGTTCATCTTTTTATTCTCTTCCTTTTGAATATAATATGTCTATAGTTTTATAACATTATTTACTTTTTATCATTTAATTTTATTTCTAAATTGTCTACATTTTCTTGAACGACTAAACCTTATTAAAAGAAAAAATAATTATTTATTTTACTACATTATAAATATTGGTTTTTATACTCAAATAACCATAATTATATTATTGCAACCTTAAAATTAAATTTACTGCTTAATATATAGAAATAGCATAGTAAATGCATGTTTTTTTTCTCATTTATTAGTGCAATAAATAGTGAGTAAACTAGTCGTAATTTATTTTATTATAAGATATTTATATTATTGTTAATTGCCTTTTTAAAATAATTTATATAAGTATAATCCTACATTTAGTTAAACACGCACCTAATGCCTCGAGAGCTCCCGCCTAAGCAAGGTCTGGGAGGCGAATGTATGCAGCCTTCCCCCTTTAGGGTATTACCCCTAAAGAGAGGCTGTTTTCAAGTACCCACAACCTAAGGGTGAGGACTTCCCAGGCGGTCACGTATTGTAGTACTGCGTTACAGTGAAAAAATGGAGAAGGAAACAGAATTGTAGCTGGCAGATTCATTTTTCTGTTATCGGGCTTTTGACAGGAAGAGGAGTGATCATGCGTGAGGCACATGCAAGCTGGGTAGCTATAAGCATGTGCGGGGAACATGCCTCAACCCAATTAGGGATTTTGAAGATATTTTTCAGTTGTTTAGTTGAATTGCGGCTCATTTTCAATTATGTTTTGCAATTTATATTTTTATTTCCATACTATAAATAGTCAATGGAGTGTAAATTTAGGGTTATCAAAAGAGTAATATACTTCCTTCTTTTCTAATCTCTCTAATTCTCTTCTCCCTCATACTCTATTTCTTTGTTACTTGGTTGAGGAATTGGGAATTTGGTTCTTGGTAACAATGGTATCAGAGTTTGATTCTTGGACTTGTGGGTGTAATTGGTTATCAATATGGAAGAAGGCACAAGGTCTGCTACTGAGATCTGCAGGGTGGAAGAATTGCTATCTGCTCAGATTCGATCCAGTGAAGAATTAGTAGGGGGATTGAGGCTTGAGCTGCGATCATCAGTAGCTAGAATGCAGACTTCGATAGACGAGTTCAGGAATGAGTTTCTTGAGTTCAGGATCTGATCACAAGCATGTCATTGCATAAGGGCAGACCAGCTGATAGGGGAATTCATTTGGATTGATGGCCAAATCCTACTACTGCTCAAGGGTACAATAAGAAGCTGTCATGGACACCGGAAATGGTAATCGATCTTATGCTGCTAGACTAAGTAGAATGGACTTCCCATTATTTTAAGGGGATGATGTAAATGGTTGGTTGTATGTGTGACCAATTGTTCTTGATTGATAACACCCCAGAAGCAGATAAGATTAGATTAACTTTGATCCATTTAAGAGGTGTAGCCCTTCAATAGCATCAGATGCATTTGAGAACTAGGAAAGACATTACGGGAGTATCTTGGGTAGAATACTCCAATTCCCTTAAGAGAAGGTTTGGTAGTACATTTGAGGATCCTATGCCTGAATAAGTCACTCGAAGCTCTGCCCTTTGCTTTGCCCCGTGCTGTCTCCCTCCGCCCTCCTTACTCACCTCTCTCTCTAAAAAAAGCCCTCCCCCCCTCTCCATAATGTAAGCTCTAGAACCGGCGGAATTGCTGAATCCTATCTTTCTTTGAAGTAAGCCCGGAGCGGGAGCAACTTCAATAGCAAATTCAAACTAAACTTGATCACTTTTTGGGGGGGTGATGGAAGTTTTTTTGAACACATGTGTATCATATCGATAAAGCGGGTTTCGTCTCATTTTCTCATACTATTCTACTTCCCTGAATTCACTGAAAAAGGGTTTTAAATGAGATAGACAGAAGACTTCAAAGCAGTACAGAAGAGTTTGAACGGGCGAGTTACTTTAGAGTTCCACTGGTTCTAAAGGTTGGATTGAGTAGAAAAGGGATATATGAAGTTCGTTTTGTTCCTCTGTGCATCTTTGTGATGGGTAAATTCCCATGAAAAATGGGCAATTTTCGTGTAGTTTGTAATTGGATGTAACTGTGAAGATTTTCTGGCCGAAGCTCAGTTGATTAGCTGCTTTCTTACTGGGCTAAGGGATGATCTAGAATTAGAGGTTAGATCTAGACAACCAGCAACTTTACATCATACAGTATGTCTGCCCAAGTTTGCAGAGGCTAAGGTAGAGGCCTTAGCCAAATAGCTACGATCCAAGGCTCCACTACGTCCTACACCTAATATACCTAAACTCCCTCTAAACACTTACAAACCTGTTCCACACATGTCCAATTACCCAACCCAAAATGCCTTACCTCCGAACAGAACATAGAGGACTCTGTCACGAGCTGAGCTACAAGAGAAGAGGGCCAAGGGACTCCGCTATTTCTGTGATGAAAAGTTCGAAGCTGGTCATAGATGTAAGAATAGGGAACCCCAGCTCTTTGTGCTTGAGGTAGATGGAGAAGAGCTGGAAGATGAAGGTTAGGAAATAGTACAAGACACCAATGGAGAAAATGCTAGTGAAGACACAACCCATATTTCCCTTCACCCCTTGGCTGGAGCTCCCAACTTCCAGACATTGCTAGTCTTGGGGTCTATCAGAAGGAAGCCTATTCACGTACTGATGGATTCAGGCTCTACTCATGATTTTATTGATCTGAAGTTAGACCACAAGTTGGAATGTCGTGCTAGTGTAGCATCTGCAATACCATTAGTGGTAGCAGATGGAAGCAAATTGAGTTGCACTTCACAATGTAAGGACCTCAATTGAAAGATGCAAGGTGTGGATTACTGCTCCAATTTCTTGTTGATTCCCTTGGGAAGATGTGATACAGTGCGAGGGATTGAATGGTTGTTAACCCATGGAGACATCAAGTGTAATTTCAAAGAGCTCATAGTGGCCTATACTAAAGAAGGAAAGACTGGAATTCTATGAGGAGAAGGAGCAAATGTCTATAAAACAGTAGGAGCCAAGGCCATTACCAGAGCCTTGGTTGACTCACCTGTTGATGCCCTACTACAAGTGCGAACTGAAGAGCTGTTGTGAGGGAAGTGGAGC
This sequence comes from Simmondsia chinensis, assembly GCA_018398585.1. Taxonomy (NCBI): domain Eukaryota; kingdom Viridiplantae; phylum Streptophyta; class Magnoliopsida; order Caryophyllales; family Simmondsiaceae; genus Simmondsia; species Simmondsia chinensis. Next base: position 28,968,096 of record JAGTTD010000014.1, on the reverse strand, counting down.
TACTACGATTGGGACTAGACCCAAAAACATAGCAGCAGGCACCTATTCTAAAGACTATTACTGATCTCCTGTCACAGTATGTATCAGTTTTCGAAGAACCCAAGCTACTACCCCCTAGCAGACCTCCCTTTGATCATATGGTACATTTGAAGGAAGGCACTCAGCCCATGAGCAAAAGGCCTTACAGGTAGCCGACCCTTCAGAAGGACGTTATGGAAGAAATGACTCAAGAGCTGCTCAGGAAGGGGTACATATAGCATAGTACCAGCCTTTTTGCTGCAGCAGTGGTCATAGTTAGAAAGAAGGACGAGGGTTGGAGAATGTGTGTGGATTACAAGGACCTTAACCAATCCACCATCATGGATTAATTCCCTATACCCCTGGTCGAGGAGTTACCTGATGAGCTGGGTCAGGTTAAACTCTTCACCAAAATTGATCTCAAATCTATGTATTACCATATCATGATGCACAGGGATGATGTGTAGAAAATAGCCTTCAAAACTCATTTTGGGCATTTCAAATTCCTCGTAATGCCCTTTGGTCTCACTAATGCTCCTTCAACAATCCAAGCTCTCATGAATTTGACTTTGCCCCTTACCTCAAAAAATTTGCATTGGTGTTCTTCGATGATATCTTAGTGTACAACCCTCATCTGGAGGCTCATGGAAAGCACCTAAGACTTTGTCTTCACGCAATTGTAGTAGCATCAACTGTATGCCGAGGGAAGTAAATGTTCCATTGCAGCACAGTAGATAGAATATCTTGGCCATATCATTACTGATGGAGGGGTTGCTACCGATGTAAAGAAGTTAGAGGCTATCAGAAATTGGCCTTGTCCTACAACCCTCAAGCAGCTCAGGGGATTTTTGGGGCTCACTGGATATTATCGGAGGTTCATTCAAAGATATGGGGTCATAGCCAAGCCTCTCACTAAATTAACTAGCAAGGACAAGCTAGTATGGAATGAAAGGGCTCAACAAGCCTTCAAAGAGTTAAAGGTTGCATTGATGTCAGCTTCCGTCTTGGCTTTACTAGACTTCACCAAGCCATTTGTATTTGAATCTGATGCATGCAACACTGGGCTTAGAGCTGTACTGACATAGAGTGGACATTTATTAGCCTACATGAGCAAGGCCTTGAGTGCTAGGCAGCAATACTTGCGAAACAATACCTTTGTCATTAAAACCAATCAGCAATCTCTTAAGTACTTGCTGGAGCAAAAGATACACAACCATTTTCAGAAATTATGGCTAGCTAAGCTCATGGGGTTTAGCTATGTAATTGATTATAAGAAGGGCAAGTAAAATGAGTGGCAGATGCTCTCTCACAAATCTCTGGGCAGCAAGTTACATGTATGTTACTCTCCTTAGTTGATAACACTCTATACGCAAAGATTCAGTTCTCATGGCAGACAGATGATGATCTCCAATAGCTCATAATTCAGCTCAATGACAATCCTCAAAGACATCCTCACTACAGCTGGCAAGGTGGTCAGTTGAGAAGAAAGGGGAAGTTGGTCATTGGTAAGGATGAGTCCTTGCAGTTGAAGATCCTTTAGTGGCTCCACTCCTCACCAAGTGGAAGGTCACTCAGGATGAGATGCGACATTGCCGAGGATTAAATTGATGTTCTATTGGAAGGGATTATACCAATATGTTTTGGATTTCATCAGAAAGTGCCCAGTTTGTCAAGGTTGCAAATCTGAAACCGTGGCTTCCTTGGGATTGGTGTAGCCCTTACCAGTCCCTGAGATGGTTTGGACAGACATATCTATGGACTTGTGGTAGATCGCTTGAGTAAGGCTGCTCACTTTTTGTCTTTAACTCATCCATACTCAGCATTGTCAGCAGCACAAGTGTACATGGATCATATCTACAAGCTTCATGAAATGTCAAGTTCCATAGTCAGTGACAGGGATATTGTGTTCCAAAGTGACTTCTAGCAGGCATTGTTCTCTATTCAGGGAGAAGAGCTCCCTTTGTCCACAGCTTATCATCCAAAAATAGATGAATAGTTTGAGATAGTTAAGAAAGGAGTAGAGACATACTTGAGATGTATGTGCAACACTCAGCCCCATCAGTGGTCCAAATGGCTTCCGTTGGCGGAATGGTGGTGTAACACCACATGGCATTTAGCCCCTCAAAAAACACCCATGAAGTGGTGTATGGACCACCCCCACCTCTTCATATCCCTTACATACCAAGAAAGACGTGGGTAGAGGCTATTGATAGGAGTTTGCAGCAAAGAGAACACATGATCACTGCCATTAAGTATCACTTAGCTAGGGCACAAAACGGGATGAAACAGTTGGCTAATAAAAGGCGCACTAATAGAAGCTTCACTCCTGGAGACTAGGTCTACTTAAATCTCCTACCCTACAGGAAAATATATGTTGCTCATAGGGGCAACCAAAAGCTCGCTCCGAAATACTTTGGCCCCTTTTTAGTGTTGGCTGCTATGGGCAAGGTGGCAGACAAGTTGGAATTGCCGGATTCTACTAGAACCCACAATGTCTTCCACGTTTCTCAGCTCAAGGTTCATCGGGGTTCACTGCCCACCTCCATTACAGCTATCCCGGGTGATTTAAACAGGACACTCGTCAAAGAACCAGAAGAGATTTTAGAGCGGGGAATGGCGAATCGCAATAATAGAGCAGCCACCAAAGTCATGGTGAAGTGGAGGGGCTTCCCTCGACAAGATGCAAACTTGGAATTCCTTTACGACCTCCAATTGAAGTTTCTGGAGTTTTACCCTTGAGGACAAAGGTGAATTTAAGGGGGGAAGGTGTCGTCACTGTGAAAAAACGGAGAAGGAATCAAAATTGTAGCTGGCAGATTCATTTTTCTGTTATCAAGTTTTTGGCAGGAAGAGGAGTGGTCACATGCGAGGCACATGCAAGCTGGGTAGTTATAAGCACATGCTAGGCATGTGCCTCAACCCAATTAGCAATTTTGCAGATATTTTTCAGTTGTTTAACTGAATTGCAGCTCATTTTCAATTATATTTTACAATTTATAATTTTATTTCTATACTATAAATAGTTAATGGAGTGTAAATTTAGGGTTGTCAAAAGAGTAATATACTTCCTTCTTTTCTAATCTCTTTAATTCTCTTCTCCCTCATACTCTATTTCTTAGTTGGGAAGTTCTAGAATGCAGAAAAGAAAAATTATGTAAGTGAAGAAATATACTCCCAATCACCAATAATGTACTCAAAATCACAAAATATGTATTCAAAAATCACCCACCTGTGTGTCAACACACATGTAAAAATTTTGTATAGTATAAATGTTTTTCTTAGTTACTTGGTTGAGAAATTGGGAATTTGGTTCTTGGTAGTTACTTGGTTGAGAAATTGAGAATTTGGTTTTTGGTAACATACTACTCTCATCTAAGCACGCTTAAATTCGTAGGTCGCCTATACACTTAGTTAAAGGCCATGATATTGCATATAATTTACATATATCCTCCATGTTATTTAGTCATTTTTTAAAAATTTGTACTTGTAATGTATACATAATATAATAAAGATATAATAATATTTTTTCTAACAATTTTAATGTATAATATTAATTCAAAAGTAAAGGCTATAGTCACACTAAAAAGCGGTACAGTAATACTTATAATTAGGAGGAAAGCGTACCTTATTGAAATGAGTATATAAATAATGACACTTGAAATGGCTGTAGAATTACAACAGAGATATTAAAATTGGCCAAATAGATAATTAAAATTTTGAACTAAAATAGCAAGGAAAATAGAAGAATAAAAGGATAGATAGAAAGGATATTAGAAAACAAATATTTTGTAGGTCAAAATTTGGCCTTTTTTTGGGAATAAATTACCAAAGTGGCACCTTTTGCAAAAAAAATTACCAAAATGGCATAGTTGAAAAAATATTTACCAAAATGGAACACTTTACTGTAGCGTCAATAGGAAACGCCGTTTGAAACGGCGTTCGTTGAGCGTTACAGTATGGCGAGTCTCCCTTCTGTATCCTGATTCAGTCTGCCTACTCGGAGTTGTTACCTGGAACTCCATAGTGTTTCGATCAAACAACGTCACTGTATGTCTTCTTGATTTCAAGGTGGCATGTTCTATTTCAGCAAAAACTTTCGGCAGCCATAAAAGACCCTGTGAAAAATATGCCCCGGCCACATCCCTGCGATTGACAAAATATTTATTGCATCGATAAAATGTCATCTCCACAAGGGCAGTTACTGGGAGGGCTCATCCCACTTTCAAAACGCTGTTGAACACTTCCGATATATTAGTGGTCATGTTGCCATAGCGATAACCACCATCATACGAAAGTGTCCAACGTTCTTTAGGCTCCCGTTCAATCCACTCTCTGATCTCATCACTGGCATGTATAAAATGGTAATACAAAGCATCGAACTTCCTCCTAAAAGGTTCCCTCGCCATCTCACTCAACTTCTTCTTCATTGTAGCGTTTTTAAATCTGTGATTGAAGTTACTAACAAGGTGGCGAGTGCAGTAACGATGCTGCCCTTTAGGCTTAGGCCAAATGATTGACATGCCATTCTTGATGCCAGCATGTCGATCAGATATAATACATATCGATTGGCGATCGCCAGTCACATATGTACGCAGACAAAACAGGAACCAACCCCAACTCCATGCATCCTCTTGGTTCACAAGAGCAAAATACAATGGGTATATACCATTGTTAGCGTCAAATGCGACAGCTACCAGCAACTTTCCCATATATTTCCCATATAAATGGGTACCATCGATACTAATAAGTAGACGGCAACTCTTGAATCCCTCAATAGATGCACCAAAAGCCCAAAAAAGTCCACGAAAGATTGCCTCATCTCCTACCACGCTTTTATATTGCCAATCGACAATAGTGCCTGGATTTGACTGTTGCAATGCAGTGAGTAGCTTAGGTAGCATCAGAAATGCATCCTCATGGGAGCCAAACAACCGCTCAATCACTTCCTGTTTTGCTATCCATGCCTTCCGATACGAAATGTTGTATCCATGTTGTTGTTGTACTGTCGCTCGAATTGCTGCAATATTTATTTTAAGATCAGCAGTCACAATAGGTGACACTATAGTAGCAACAAAATTTGATGTCAAGGCACGGTGATCTTCTGCCAATACAGTGGTAGAACATGTATGTGGCCCCATCAAAACCGAAATCTCAAATGCCCCTAGTCTTTGTTTGAGCGCCCCACGCAGATACCAGTTGCATTGTGGTGCTTGCACGCACCTTAGGGCTACGTAAGTAGGCTTCGACCGGTGCACTATATATTCAAGCTTGTTTTTTATATGCCACTCCTTAACTGCATTGACTAATTCTTCCTTCGTTTGGAACACCTGTCCCTCCTCCAAGATAGTTCCCGTTGACCGAATTCTTCTACTTTCCTCCCAGTCAGAACATACTGCCTGGTCTGCCCATGAGACATCTTCGAATTCAGGAACAGGAGCTTGGGCAAATGAAGGCCTGGCACCATCATCATTATCATGTAGTTCATCCTCGTCCTCGTCCAACCCCAGATCTGCATCTTCATCGGATGCCTCGGAATCATTGTTGGCATAAGCCCTATCAAACATGGTTATGCTTTCGTTTGCAACCATTCCAGCAACCAGTGAAATGCCCACCATTTGACCTCTAGATGCCTCAACTACACTATGCGACACACGATGTTGAGCTCTTCCCGCAACATTCACAGCAGTTACATACAATTCTATGTATGTTGCCCTATTTTCTAAAGCCATTTCGAACATAGACCTCAATGCCGTTGGACAAACGATCTCAATAGGTGTGTATTGCATAGGATTATGATATAACATTCTCCATGTAATCGCAATATCAATTGTGTTATGATCCCAGCCAGTAAATTCATGCATCATTTCCTTCAAATCTGGAGGAAAAATTCCAGACTGCACCCTAAGTATAAACTGCCTTCCGCCCGTGTAATCAACACCATCAACAGCTTGCACCGTATCTCCATCATAATGACACAATAATGTGACTATATTGCACGCCATAATTTGTAGACTGAGTCTCAATTAAAAACATACAATGTAATATTAATAACATTACAGAGTATCTAACAATATTATATCAAACAATATTATATCAAACTAAGAAGTGTTATGATCCCAGCCAGTAAATTCATGCATCATTTCCTTCAAATCTGGAGGAAAAATTCCAGACTGCACCCTAAGTATAAACTGCCTTCCGCCCGTGTAATCAACACCATCAACAGCTTGCACCGTATCTCCATCATAATGACACAATAATGTGACTATATTGCACGCCATAATTTGTAGACTGAGTCTCAATTAAAAACATACAATGTAATATTAATAACATTACAGAGTATCTAACAATATTATATCAAACAATATTATATCAAACTAAGAAATGCAACATATTAACTATGTATTATTCATATAATATAAAACATATAATGTCCCTTATTTTTCTATCAAAATTACCGTTTTCTAATTATTTTTAATTCTACTTATATCATTCTATTCTCACACATTTTTTCATAATAACAAATAAATTATTATAGCAACCTCTTATTCAATTTTATATTAAAAATTCTAAATTGCATCTCTAAATTGTATTTATAGTATAAAAATTTTATATTATAGGAATAATATAATAGTTTTTCTAAAAATTCTTAATGTCTTACAAATTCGAATAATTTTAAAATAATCATAATACATATAAAAAATAAAATTACATCCCTAACTTGCTCAAAATATAGAATTTAAATATTTACAAAATTTGTAATATATATAACTTTCTAATAATCATGTAGTCAATAATAAGTGAGTATTAATTGTGTTATATTACATTGAAATAAAACATAAATTTTATGATATACTATTATATATAATATATTCTAGCAACCTCTTATTTAATATTATATTCATAAATAAATTTTATAATATACCATTATATATATTGTAATTATTACATTAATATTACTAAACAAACCTAATAAAATATATTCTAGGATAAATTACAAAAAACTCTCCTATCTTTTACTTCAAAAATAGAAAACCCCCTTACAAATAAAAGCACTCACAAAACCCCCTTACTTTTAAAAATTTATCATTTAACCCCCATGTAACTTATTTTTGACCATTTTGCCCTAATATTTAATTTTGTTTTTAGAAAAAGGTTTTATATTATTAGACAAAAATTTAATATTTTATATTTTTAGCAAAAAAAAATTAAGAAAATTTTCGATATTAATAAAAATATAATTATTTTAAAATTTTAAGAAAAAAAATATTATGAGATAAAACATAATTTTGGGGCAAAGTGAAAAAATTTTCAAAAGTTAGGAGATTTAGTGAGTGATTTTATTTGAGAGGGGGGTTTTCTATTTTTAGAGTAAAAGTCAATAGAATTTTCTGTAATTTACCTTATATTCTATAAACATGTCAGATAATATTTTTTCTGACAATTCTTAATATATATATATATATATATATATATATATATAATAAATTTACATCTCTAAATTGCTCAAAATATAGAATTTAAATATCTACAAAATATTTTAAATACATAAAGGTATCACAAACAGTTAAAATTGCCATATAATAAAGTTTAACACTGAAAAATAATATAAGCTACAAAAAATTACGAATATATTGAAATATAACATAAAATATACAATTAATAATTTTTTCAGTATAATATTATTCAATATTATATTAACAAATTCCTATAAAATAATATGACATTATAATATAAAAGTATTAACAAATTTAAAAATGACAATAATAACGACTTACATAACTGTGAAAATAAAGTGGAGATTGGAAGTTTTTTTTGAGAGGATAATAGGTTGAAAGATGTATTTAAGTAATTGAGTGTTGTGAAAAATATTAAAGAAATTGGTGGTATTTATAGAGATAAAAGTAAAGATGAAGGGGATGAAGAAGATGAAAATGGAGGAAAAAGAGTAGGTCACGGGTTGAAGAAGAAGATGAAAATGGAGGGAAAAAAAGCAGGTCACGGATTCAAAAAAGGCAGTCATGGGTGTACTCTGCGTGTGTGGGACGCCGTTTCTAACGGCGTCCCACACACGTCGGTTTGGGAAGCCGTTTCTAACGGCGTCCACACGCCGTTAGAAATGGCGTCCCATACACGGTCCTTTCGGACATCGTTTCTAACGGCATCCGTACGCCGTTTCTGACGGCGTCTGAAAGGTAACGTAAACCACTGCTCAACGAAAGCCGTTTCAAATGGAGTTTCCTATTGATGCTACAGTAAAATGTGCCATTTTGGTAAATATTTTTTCAACTATGCCATTTTGGTAATTTTTTTTGCAAAAGGTGTCACTTTGGTAATTTATTCTTTTTTTGGTTGTATTACATATTAATATTCTGAAATTTGATAAAATAATTTTTTAGTCCTCATATTTAGGTGAAATAATATTTTAGTGCAATTGATGGTAAATCGTTAGCAAAAATTTTCAAAAATTACCAAAATTTAGTAAGGGTATTTTGGCCATTTTATAAATTTCTATTAAAAATTTAACAAAAATTGAACTAAAATATTATTTTACTATAGACTAAAATATTATTTTACAAAGTTTATAAACTAAAAAGTTATTAAATCAAACCTTAAAATACTAATATATAATTCACCCCTTTTCTGTCCAATCTTTGCAATTGAATTTTCAAAAGTTGATGTCAACTACAAATATATATTTTTTTTTTATTTTTATGTTTTCAGGCAGATAAAGTAGATGTCATCAATAAATATTGCAAGGTCGCAAGGTGGTATTGAATAATTTATTTGATAATTTCCGCTTATTCATATCATTTTCTACATCACAGTGAAGATACTTAGCTAAGATTCAACTATATATTATCATGAAAATGATGAGCATATCTGATTTAAATACTTTGGGTTATTTATACAAAGATTCCTATATTTTTCTTATTATGTCAATTTAATTTATGTAATTATGTTAATTTAGTTTTTTCTACAATTTGTATTGGTTCAATTTAGCTCTTTAGTCAGAAACAGCTCTAACTCTAACACCTATTTATACTAACCAATTAGGGTTTAAATTGATGATGTGGCAATTTATGGTGATGTGGCATTGCTGATGTGATAGTCAATGACATGGCAGTCGGAAAGGCTCGAGATTAAATCGAGCGTGACCATCGGTAATATTTGTATCATGTATAAATTGAATATTTAAGTTAAGGATATATAATATTTTATTATATATTTTTTATCTTAAAATTATGAATTTTTTAACTGAAAACTACCTAAATTTTAAGTGCAATTTCAAAAAATATAAATTTTCTAAAAATTTTCAGTGTCACACTAATGTTAACACTATTAACATTTGTTAGTTTTTGCTTACCTGACTTTTAAAAAAAGAGAAAATAATTTTAAAAAATTCGAATTTATGTTTAAAATTATTCTAAATATTGTAAATATGTTAAAATTCTTTATATATTTAAAGAATAATTTTTACATTTAAAAAATATATTTTTAAAATGTCACTTAAACAAAAACTAATTGATGTTAACAGTGCTAACATTAAGATATGACATTAAACTATTTTAGAAAGTTTAAGTGAGTTTTTGAAAAATTAGAAAATGTAGGCATTTGTTGAAACCGCATATAAAATTTAGGTAGTTTTAATAAAAATACCCTGAAATTAAGCACTAAGACACTGGATCCCATTAGAACTCTGAAATTAAACGTGTTTGGATGACAGTAGTACCAGGATGGGTGACCTTCTGAGAAATCCTTATGTTACCAACCTCATAAGGTTGGGGGTCCTCTGAAGCATCCTCTCATCAAGGTTATACTCTGAAGAGTTAAGGCTGCATACATTGACCCCTCCCAAACCCTTCTTATGCCGGAGCTCTTGAGACACTGAATCTCTTGTTGTTGTTGTACCGTAAAATTAATACTTGTTAAATGAAATACAAAACCGAAAATAAAAAAAAATGAAAGGAAGAAAAAGTTGAAAAAGAAAAGAGATGGAAAAGGAATTGGCAAAGAAAAAGTTTAGATGTAACTTTAAAAAATTTTTAAATATAAATAATTTTTTGAAGCCGTAACTAAAAGAGTTTTTTATCAAGATGGCATACTTTTAAAAAAATACCAAAATAGCATAATTGTAAAAATATTTATCAAACTGACACACTTTACTATTCATTTATCAGTGTACGCCGTTTCAATAGGAGTAAAATGAACAGTAATTTTTTTTGAAAGCACAGCTAATTTGTATTTTAAAAATTATTATATTAAAATTATTTTACATAAATAATTTAAAATTTTAATAATTTTTAAATACAATAAATTTTAACATTTAACTTTTTAAGAAAGTACATTAACTTCATCATAATATGTATGTGTCATCTTTTTTATTGTCACGTCATCTACCATATTATTTTTTTTAATTGTCATGTTATTTTTTCGAGTAATTATTTCTGTCACTTATAAATAGTTAATATCTTTCCTGTTCCTTTTCTAAATAATATATTTTTTTCTTGGTCGTTTTTATAATGTATGTTGCCCTTATTTTGTATAATATCATTTTTAAAAGCTTTCACCATTCATGTTTTCATCCAAAAAGTAATGCATAATTTCCATGTTCATAATATTGATTCATCAAATATTTAACAAGTACCTAAATGATGAAATAGCCTGTATATATTATGGTTATTGTTCACTATATCAAATATAGTAAATAGAAAATAACATACATTCTCAATGTCCCAAGGGCTCCCGCCTATAAAGGGTTTGAGGGGTGGATATGCGCACTAATGCACTAATGAACATATAGGGTTCATTTACCAGGCACTAATGCACTAGATTCCATTAGAACTCCGAAGTTAAGCGTGCTTGGGCGAGAGTAGTAACAGGACGGGTGACCTACTGGAAAGTCCTCGTGATGCCAACCTATAAGGTTGGGAGTCCTCGAAAACAGCCTCTTGGTAGAGTTATACCGTGAAAGGATAAGGCTGCGAACATCCACCCCTAGACCTCGCTTAGGCAGAAGCCGTTGAAGCACTGGATCTGTTGTTATTGTACTATATTTAAAAAATTATTTACATAAAACAGTTTTAATACAATAATTTTTAAAATACAAATTAAAAGTGCTTCCGTAAAAAAAATTATTGTTTATTGCATACCGTTTGACAATGTATAGTAAAGTGTGCCAATTTGGTAAATATTTTTGTAATTATGCTATCCTGGTAAATTTTTTTTAAAAGTATGCCATTTTGATTAAAAACTCTAACTAAAATATAAATAAAGATTTTTTTGTTTAAAATTATTCTCACCAATAAGAAAAACAATTATTTTGTCTCACTAACAAAATCTACAAATAAATTGGTGTTGTACGGTAATGCAAGGCAATGACGTCAGCGCCTATTTTATTTTATTTTATTTTCTTTCTTTTCATCACCGTATATAAGATATCGTATGGGGCCCATAATTTTTTTGTTTTTTTTGACAGAATATGGGGCCCCATATTTAATGGGCAACGAAATCAATGAAGTTTACGTAACTTAAAAGTCAAAATAACTGTTATTTATAACCAATTCTTATATTTTATCTATTGTATTAATTCAGAAGTTTGTTTAAGATTGTTTTTTTTTAAAAAAATAAGTGTTTTTTTTTATAAAAAAAACACTTTTCCAAAATTTAAAGGGTATTTGACAAATATCAAAAAGTACTTTTTATTAAAAATAAAAGCTGTTTTTTGCTTATAAGCAGAAGCAAAAATTTGGTGCATTTGACTATAAATAGAAGTAAAATCAAAAACTTAAAATTTTTAGAACATAAATACCCCTACTCAAATATAGTAAAATTACATTATACCCTATTAATTTTCAAAACCCTAACCCTCTACCCAACTAATTTGGTCCTTTTCAATAATTTGACAAAAAAAAATTATTTTTTTTAAAGACTAGCCAAACACTAACAATAATAAAATAAGCGCTTCTAACTGGTTGAGCCAAATACAAACTGCTTCTTCAAAACAACACTTTTTACATAAGTGCTTTTACAAAAAATATTTTTAAAATAAGTAATTTTTTTCACGGCAATCTCAAACAGGCCCTTAGTCACCAAATTTTTAAGAGAGTGTTAATAATAGAACAAAATTGTTATTATCATAGCATTGAAATGATGTGATTTAAAAAAAATTATAGCCACAAAATAGTCTATATGGGAGTTGAAGCCGGTTTAGTCCCTAACAATCCCGCTTCGCTAAGTATGTCAAAAATATATTTTCGCTGACTCATGACAATTCCTTTTGGAGAACGAGCAACTTCTATCCCTAAGAAGTACTTAACTGGCCCCAAGTCTTTAATCCCAAATGATTCATTTGAAACACTTTTGACCTTGGTGATATGATCCATCTTGTTATTATTTATGATAACATCATCCACGTATATCAGAATGGCCATAGAAATATCCCCATGAAAAATAGTAAACAAGGAATAATTATATTTTGATTGTTGGAATCCGATGCTAATCAAACTAGAAGTGAATTTTTTATTCCAATTTCGCGAGGCTTGTTTAAACTTATAAAGAGATTTTCGAAGATGATAAACTTTTCCTTTATATTGGAGCGCATCATTTGCAGAAAGAACAGGATGACCGATGCACACGAAAGGTGGACTGGTCGGCCCACCCTAAGGTCCAACTACGAGTTTTTTAATTGCAACAAACTTAAATATACACTATTAGAGTTAGAATTACCGCGGCTGCTGGCATCAGACTTGCCCCCCAATGGATCCTCGTTAAGGATTTAAATTGTACTCATTCCAATGCCCCACGATGGGCACCATGGAGTGGAGCTTGTGGCTTAACTTGACCTAACACGGGAAAACTTACTAGATCCAAACATAGTAAGGATTTGACAAATTGAGAGCTCTTTCTTTATTCATGGCCGGTAGTGCATGATTGTTCTTAGTTAGCGGAGTGATTTGTCTAGTTAATTCCGTTAACGAACGAGACCTTAGCGTGCTAACTAGCCATATGCAAATACCCCTTCACAGCTAGCTTCTTAGAGGGACTATGGCCTTCCAGGCCACAAAAGTTTGAGGCAATAACAAGTCTGTGATGCCCTTAGATGTTCTGAGCCGCACGCGTGCTACACTGATGTACTCAACGAGTTTATAGCCTTGACTGATAGACCTAGGTAATCTTTGAAATTTCATTGTGATGGGGATAGGTCATTGCAATTGTTGGTCTGGAGCGAGGAATTCCTAGTAAGCGCGAGTCATCAACTCGTGTTGACGATGTCTCTACCCTTTGTACACACCGCCCATCGCTCCTATCTATTGAATGGTTCGGTGAAGTGTTCGAACCGTGGGCGGTTCGCTGCTGTCGACGACGTCAGAGAAGTTCACTGAACCTTATCATTTAGAGAAAAGAGAGGACAACAACTTAATGCACAACAATTACTGCCTAGCTAATCTATCTATTATATTACTATAAAACCCTAACTCCCCATAAATCCCCCTAAAATTCTCCATTCTAAAAATCCTACAATTCTAAGTCATTTCATTACAAAGTGACTTTTTCAGAAAATAAAACACTCATTAAGGAAAAGACATATGTCTTGATAAAAATACATGTCTTTTAATAAAGAGATATATTTCTTTGATATATTTTTTTAGTAAAGAGATACGTCTTTTACGAAATAGACATGTCTATTAAATAAAATGACACGACCATTGGTGTTTTGATGGAAGTCACCCCCTTCTTCTCTGTAAATTAGATTCGGATTCTCTATCTACCACAACATAAAAGATAATTAAAAAGTGGTGAAGAGGAAGAAATCATAATTTTTTTCAATGCCCATACTCAACAATCAATCAAGAATTGCAATTAATTAAGGTATGTATTTAATCTTAATGTGCATAAATCATAAAATTCAAGATCTATCGTAATTATATTGTACACACTAATGTTGATGCATAATGCAATTGTAATGTGATAATGTAGAAAATTAACAAATGTACATATGCTCGTGCATCGCACGGGATAACACTTGTTACTATAAATGTACATAAGAAAAAAAAATACAAAACTAAAATATAAATACCAGGAGAAGTATAAACAAATATTAGAATTCAACACCTATGGAAGGAAGGGAATGGAGAGGACAACTTCTCAATGCACAACAACTTACTGCCTGACTAATTACAATAAATGTACATAAGAAAAAATATATATAAATCTAAAATACAAATATCAGTAGAAATATAAATAAAGGTAAAATTACAGAAAACTCTGCTATTTTTTACTTCAAAAACAGAAAACTCCTATCGCAAATAAAAGCACTCACAAAACCCTCTCACTTTTAAAAATTTATCACTTAACTCCATACAACTTCTTTTTGATCATTTTGCCCCTAATGTTTAATTTTATTTTTAGAAAGGGGTTATATTATTAGGCAAAAATAAAATATTTTATATTTTTAGCAAAAAAATTAAGAAAATTTTCTATATTTATACAAATTTAATTATTTTAATTAATTATAGTAATATTATATAAGTTTAAAAGATAAAAAGTATTTTTAAAATTTTTAGAAAAAAAATATTATGGGATAAAATATAACTTTTTTTTTTGTTGAGGGGCAAAATAATAATAATAAAAAAAAAGTTGTTTCGTTGCAAAGTGAAAAATTTTCAAAAGTTAGGGGATTTAGTGAGTGGTTTTATTTATGAGGAGGTTTTTTTGTTATTGAAGCAAAAGCTAGGAAAGTTTTGTATAATTTACCCTATAAATAAATATTACAATTCAACAATAGTAGACAAAGTATAAGAACTGATAAGATAAATATGGTAAAAAATAACCAAACTAAAAAATAATTAATAATAAAAACAATCAAACAAAATAAATGATTCGAAAAAAGCAGTTCTCACTCCCACTTCTTTATAAAACATTTTCTGTTGAGAATTCACATGTGAGCCTAGTAATTAGAATCTCACATTTGAGTTGTAAAAAAAAGAGATTACCTTAAAAGCCTAGTGGGTTACTCCACCTACTACCAATTGGTTTTTGTATGGAACCCCACTTGGACTTATATATAGATCTTGTATGTTCCAACTCTGTAGGTCATGCCTAAAAAGGTCTGGCGAAATTTAACATGTTATGTACCTAATTTTAATGATAATTATTTATTCATTATTAAGTAAATAAATTAGCAATTTATTATTAGGTAGGTAAATACCTTAGATCGTTTTTGAATAATTATCTAAAATTGAAATGATTGTTAAATACCTATGAAATAATAAATTATTCAAGTTCATAAATATTATCTTTGAATTCTTTAGTGCCAGTGAAATAATTTTTCAAGTTAAAATTTGGGGTACTGTATTACCTTTTTGGTATAGGTCATTACATTTTCAGCACACGACATTAGTTAGGGGTGTTCCAAAAATGCAAAACAGAAATACCGAATCAAAATTCCTAAATACTGACCTAAAAATGTGATTAACCATACCGAATTTTCTATTTGGTTAACCGAACTAAAAAAATTTGAGATATTTCTGGACGGTAACGGTTAGTGATTTTATCCATTTCGGTTAATTAATTTACCGAAAAAATATATATTATGTATATATTTTCACATGTTCATAATATTATATTGCTTACTAAGTATATTTTTCTACCATATAAATGACTCTTCTATAATGCATGATTAACTTTATCTTTTTTTTTAATTCATCTCCTGTCATGGAGTATTCGTGCCTCATTGTTATATCCTAAATACTAATTAAACACTACGTTGCTACAATATAGTGCTACTCGCTTACTCACATATTAATTAAAATAAGATATTATACGTTTAATTTTTTAGAATTGTATTATAAGTTCACAATTTGTTGAATGCTCTCACGTTTAATATATTTTTTGGATATTTACAAACCGTTAAGCAGATAGATTGTATAATATAAAAGAGGCATTGTATTACTTTTTCGGTTACCGATTAACCAACATAACCGAACCGAATTACCGGAAGTCGGTTAACCGGTCTTTTCGGTTGCGGCAACAGTTAGAGATATTTGAGTATTTTGGTTACGGTTAACCAAACCGAAATAGTTTTCGGTACGGTTATCCAAACCATGAACACCCCTAACATTACCATTCAACACCTTTTTATTAAATTGAGTTTAGGAATGTTAGAAAAATCTGGAACAAACTTGATATTCTCTGATACCAATTTGTGAGGGAAAATCTTGATGCGTAAGTGTAAACCCTAATAACTTGATTCGATTCAAATAATATGACTCACATAAACAAGAAGTAAACAAATATATGAGAAAGAAAGAACAAACACGAACACACAAGGATTCACGTGGAAACCCCTCTACAATCGAGAGAGGAGAAAACCACAGGCGGAGATAGAGATTCTTTATTGATACTTGAACAGAAGAATTACAATCACACTTCCTCTTAACTAGATCTATGGAGAATTATAGATCACTCCCTCTGAACTCTCGTAGCACTCGAATATCTGAATTGGAGAAATTATGAAATCACCTATCTCTCTCTTTAGATGACGGCAGCCTCACTCTGAATTGGATACCTAAACTGAAACCCTAACAGGTCTATTTATAACCCTCGCGGAAAAATGACTCCCGATCAATCGGTGAGTCCCGATCCATCGAGGTCCCGATCCATCGGCCCTCTCTCGGCCAAAATAGGTATTTTTCACTTAAATCACCCTATCAATCAGACATCCCCCCATCAATCGGTGACCCCTAGGCTACCCTTAATTTCTAAATACATAAATTTGAGGTATAATCCTAACAAGAAATTACTAAACTAAAAAGTTTAAAGATAGTTTGTAGACTGAAAAATAATTTCACCAATATCATGGCAGTAATGTGTCACCTACCCAACAATGGAAGCCATAAAGCATTAGCATTTCGGTGTATCACGTCACCTATCCAATATATTACATTATCATTCAGTTGTACGACATTATCTCTTTAGAGACTGTGGTTGAGAAATCATTGATAGCTAGAATACAAAATTATTTCATCATCGCACATGAAATAAAACATTCAGACACAAAGGCTATATTTGGGAGTATATTTTTTTATAGTTTTTCATGTAACGTTTAGTATTTTAATTGGTAAAATACGTGTTTGGTAAAAAAAAAATTTATAACTTTTTAACTGTTTGACAAGTCAAAATGTTAAACAATGTGTTTGGTAACAATTTAGTTAACGTTTTTACTAACTTTTAGCGCTTAAATATAACTTTTTGGTGCCAAAAAGTTAGCGTTTGAGAAGCAGTGTATAGTAGTTTATTTCTCCTAAAAGCTAGCTGATGGGAAAAACAGTTACACTTTGATATTATAAGTCTCAATGTATGCACAAGTTATAAGTCTGTATTTTTATTTTAAATTTTATTTTTAAATGCCTTTTATATATTTGATTAGTGAAAATTAGTCGATAAAACATATATATTTATTTTCTATTTTATATTTTACAAAAATATTTAATATTTTCATGTATAGCTAATTTACAACGAAAATTATATAATTACTAGAAAGTTGTTTATTTATTTATTTTACATAATATTTTTGTACAAACAGCCAACGTTATTTCGTCAACAGCTAATAGTTAATAATCACCAACAGCTATTAGGTAACAGTTAATAACCAACATTTATCAACTAATAGCCAACGACTAGCAACTTTTAGCTAACAACCAAAAGCCAACAACCAACAACTAACTTTTAACAGTTGATGCCAGTCTATGAACCAAAAAATAATGTCACCAAATATATCAAGATTCTAATGTGTTAGGACCTAAAAATAATAATGGTCAAAGATTTCATTATCATTTTTCATATTCCTACAAAATCTAATCTTTATATTTTATAATATGCTCAAAAAATCTTTATATTGTATAATAATAATAAAAATAAAATAAAAATCCAATCTTGAATATCTAATATGTCACACTCTTTCGTGTATAAAAGGAATAGTATGTGACCCCAAAAAGGTGTGACCTTTTTTGCAGCATAATTTTAGCGTTGGTTTCTAATTTAAAAGTTACACTTAACAAATTCCCTAGAGAGAGAAACCGAGCTCGTTAGCTTGCTAGAGAGAGAATATGTGGCGGCTTAAGGTATCCGAGGGCAGCGACAACCCGTGGCTCGTTAGTGTTAACGGCCACATTGGGCGGCAGCATTGGGAGTTCGACCCGCATGCCGGCTCGCCCGAGGAGCGGGCCGAAGTGGACTGGGTGAGGAGTGAATTTACTAAGAATCGGTTTCAAATTAAGCAGTGCGGTGATCTCCTCATGAGAATGCAGGTATGTATTCAGTGGTGGTTTCAGAAATTTTTGCATAACTTCATACCTTTTTTTAAATTGTATGCCTTTTTGCATTCTTAATGTATTAATAATAGAGGCGATGACAATTCCATTTACTGAGAATCTATACTATAATAATGTTTAAACAAAATGTACTTTTAACAGTTGAAAAACGAGAATCCGATTGTGACAATTCCACCGCCAGTGACGGTGGCGGAAACGGAGGAGGTAACTACAGAGGCGGTGACGACGACACTGAGAAGGGCCATTAGCTTCTTTTCAACCTTGCAAGTCCAGGATGGCCACTGGCCAGCTGAATCCTCTGGTCCCTTATTTTTCCTACCTCCTTTGGTACGTACTTCGGGTATATAGAAAGTTTATCATTTAAATATATATGAAAAGACGTAATTAAGTATTAAAAAAATAATCATTTAATAATATCTAACATTTTTAATGATAAGCTCCTTTTTGAGCTTGGTCTAAGTTCAATTGAACCAATTTGTTGAGTCTGTGATGGCTGCTTGCGAGCTTAAACAAAATAAAATGAACCGTCTTCTAGCTAAATTATGAGCTGCGTGTACTTGAACAACGAAAGTTTGAGCCTATATAAGCCTAGCTTAATCCTAAGTAATGCTAAACAAGCTGAAGCACTCCAACACAAGTCTTGCCTCAATCAAGCAATAAAAGCTCAAGTTTTGGTTTAGCTCTTTGACAAATAGTGTGTTTGAGTCAACTGGGCTCGAACTTGTCAGACCGAAGGTTTGGCTTATTTACATTTTGCTCGGCTCAGCTCGAAACTCGCTCATCTCAAAAACTTCAAGCTCGAGCTAGGCTCCGATCTTTTGAGCTTGAACCTTGATTGATGTGCTTCAAATTGAATTTGCTACTTTTAGGATTATTTAAGCTCACTACATACTTTTTGAGCCTCTTTGGCTCATATGGACTCAAATTTTGCTTTGTTGGATATAATTAAGCTGATTATATTAAGATAGACTTGTTTAGGCTCGCAATCCTAGAGCCCGGCTCGGCTTAAAGTGGAAAAGAACCAAGCTTTCTCAAGCCTTATAATGCATGAACTGGCTCATCTTATTTCCATCCCTACCTTTCACACTCCTAACAACGAATATATATATATATATATATATATATATATATATACATATATTATTTACTATAAAATTGCAGGTAATGGCACTGCACATAACAGGAGCAATAAATGAGGTTTTATCACCTCAACACCAGATGGAGATCAAGCGTTACATCTACAATCACCAAGTATTTATGCTCTCCCTTCTTTTTTTTTTTATTGTTACTGTTTAAAAAAAATTATTATTAGAGTAAAATTATTATTTCTAAAATAATTTTGTAATAGTTATTGTTCTTAAATCATATTATTACTCTGACAATAATAATTTCAGCCCAATGACTCGATTTTTTACAATAATTATGTTTTGAGAATTTTTTATTAAGAAATATAATTTGGCCACTCATAACTTAGGTAGACTTTGACATGGTAATGCATACAATTATGTAGGTTTCCTAGACGGTGCTTCTATCCTAATCTGGTGAATTTTTATTCAAAAAATATTAATATAATATATGATTTTAATAATATAATATGGTGAATTTTATCACTTAGATATCGTAAGGTTTGAAAAAATTTTAGCAATCAGTTATCGTTTTGTAGAAATTCGTTAGATTTTGATTGAAAAATGCTAAAAAGGTGCATGATTTCGGTAATATATTGGTACCTTTATTAGAATTTGATGATGTTTTGCCCAAAAATGCTAACATGACACATAATCTCAATAATATTTAAATAGTTTCAATATTCAGTGAATTTTTTTATCGTAATTTGCAGAATTTTTGCTCAAACTATTGTTAAGAATTGGTCAAATTCTTATAAAAGTTGATCAAATTTCAAAATAGGGTACTAGATAATAAAATTTTAAACCTTATGATACTTCATTGTATATATTAAAATGTAAAAAATCTAAATGATAAATAATCAAACTTTGGGTACCTAACTGATAATTTCTTTTGAAAAAAAAAAAAAAAAAGAATGAGGATGGAGGATGGGGATTACACATAGAGGGAGAAAGCTCCATGTTTGGATCGACACTCAACTACATTGCATTGAGGCTCATGGGTGAGCCCTCACATCACCATCCTCTCCTTATGGCTCGTCAATGGATCCTTCACCATGGTGGTGCACTCGGCATCCCCTCTTGGGGCAAGTTCTGGTTAGCGGTGAGTCTGTTCACTATCCATACTGTTTCTTTAATCTAATAATATCGAGTTACAACAAATTTGAGAAATTTAATATAAGAGATGTGGATACAGGTACTTGGAGTTTACGGGTGGGATGGTTGCAATCCCATGCCACCAGAGTTCTGGTTGCTTCCTAAGATTTCACCCATACACCCTGGTAATTCACTGGCTTGCACTTGGGTGAATTTCCATTTCAAAATTAAATTATCGTCCATTTATCACAATCTCGACGTGAGACTTTCTTAATAGACTTAGATTTAGGGTCCTCAACTGACGAGCCCAAAACATCAAGATATCACAAATAGTTAGTTTTGAACTAAAGGCTTAGATTGTACAATGTTATGTCATCTAGCACTGGACTAGACCGATCACTACTTGATTCGGTCCTTCGTCTACGTTAAAAAATCAAGCTATTGGGACACCAAGCTAGCGACACTTTCAAATAATTGTCCAAGACTCAAAGGCAATTTAGGAAGAATGAGATATTGGGTCACTTTCAAGCGTATTTATAACCTTTGTTATACAGTCAACTATGACACTAATGAAAGTGTCGTTAGGATGGCTAGATACGCTTTTAAGCGTAACAAGAGTTAAAATTTAGTGTCACAATAGATTCTATTTTTTTTTTTTTTTTTGGTAGTGTTACTAATCTGGACTTCAGCCCATCTTGGACCTACATCCGGTTTGAAAACCCATATTAAGTTCGAGGGTAGGACATAACAACAATTACTTAGCATGTTCCTTAGTCCGACATTAATTAAGATCTTCATCGGTCTTTTTTATTCGATCTAAATTTGAATTAATAAACTCTTAGTATTCTGTTAGTATACTAAGACTCCAATTTTGTTGCAGGGAAAATGTTGTGTTACTGTAGATTGGTGTACATGCCCATATCATACCTTTACGGGAAGAGATATGTGGGTCCCATCAATGAATTGGTGTGCTCGCTAAGGGAAGAGCTCTACAATGAACCATATCATGAAATCAATTGGAGCAAAGCTAGAAACACTTGTGCTAAGGTGATTCCTTAAGCTCTAATTATATATATTTGATGCCATTTTCTGTGCTTGTGATAAAGGTCTGAAACTATAAAGCTGTTGGAATCTGTATAGTGATAAAACTATCTCATTCATACGAGAGGTCTTGAATTTGAAACTTATCTGTCTCAGTCCCAGTTGTAATCCTTACCTACATAAAAGAGAATGAGTAAGAAAGGATGGTAGGAAAGGTGAGAGTGATGTGGCAACACTAGATGAAGGTCGAGTCGAGTCAAGTCAAGTCATTCAAGTAAGCATGTATTAGGGTTGGAACCGAGGGATTACAATTGAAGACTTTTAAACTTTCTGATTATCAGGTTTTGATCATAATCAAAAATTGAAATCGCCTTCTCAAATCCATGTTCGTTCGTTTATCTTGGATTTGGATTAAAATCCAACCAAATCGCCAAATCTACTCTTGATTAATAACTCAGTTTTATATTTGAGTCGTATTATCATGTTATCTTTCAGGAGGATCTGTATTACCCGCACCCGTTAGTGCAAGACATGTTATGGGGATTTCTCCAACGCTTTGTGGAGCCGATCCTCAAGACATGGCCCTTCACAATGCTGAGGGAGAAGGCCATGCAGGTCGCCATTCAACATGTACACTATGAAGATCAAAACAGTCGATACTTTTGCATCGGTTGCGTTGAAAAGGTACCCTATAACTGTTGGAATTTGAACTCGTGACCTTTTGGTCAACAAAACTCTGATACCATGTTAAGGAACCAATTATTCCAAAAGCTTAAGCTAATGGGTTAAAACCCAAAATTGGGTACTCTTACATGCCCCCTCACGCAAATGCCCATCGGACTTGAAGCGTGGATATTATACATGCTCATCTCATGTCATATGCTTGAATTATGTTGATATTGAAAGAGGGCTTGTTAAGATTTGAACCTGTGACCTATTAGTCAACAAAACTGTAATATCATGTTAAGGAACCAACTATTCTAGAAGTTTAAATTAATGGATGAGGACCCAGAATTGGTGTTTTTGCTCTTCTTTTACAAAATATATTATGTAATTCTATTTGTCAAAATAATATAGTTTTAAGAATTTTTTTTCATTTTCTTGAAATATTAGTAATGGGACTATTCAAAATAAGAAAAATGAAGGGTAATTTAATATATATGGTACATCTCCAAACAGGATATATGGGCTTATAATAATAAGGTTGTCCAATAGCTAATAGAATAAGCCCGGCCCCATAAACACCAACTCTGTATATAATGAAAATAAAATATCATCTTTTATATACCTGAATCCCTGTTTCTTTACTTTTCATTACTTTACTGTTTTCGTTTAGTTTCAGTATATTTCTAATTTTAGATCGTATTAATATATACAAATGGATATGGAAAATAGGTGTTGTGTTTGATAGCATGTTGGGTGGAGGATCCAAATTCAGATGCATACAAGTTCCATTTGGCCCGAATACCCGACTATCTTTGGCTTGCTGAAGATGGCTTAAAAATGCAGGTATCTACGTATATACTTCATGCTTTTATTATACTATTTAATATATTTGTATATATACACACTTATCTAATATATATAAGGTAATGTTATTGACATGACAAAATTGTGATCGTCAGAGCAAAGTTGTTATTGCTAGAGCAATTTTGTGTCGAACATTCTCAATAAGTTGTATCATTGCCCTAACAATAATAATTTTTGCCCATTTAGTAGCAATTTCTTATATATAATATCAAATAATTTAAAGAGTTATACTTAAAAAATAAAGTGTTGTTCAAAAAAAAAAAAAAAAAAAATTTGTTAGTGCATACTTGGTCAAACTTCTTATTTAGAAAAAAATACTTTTTTTTCAATGGTGTTTGATTTGGAAAGAAATTGAAGCAAAAAAATCAAATTTTTTTAAAGAAAAATACCGCTATGAAAAGCATCTTTTACAAAAGTACTTGAAAAAGTAATTTTACAAAACGTATTTTTTCAAAATCTGGCCAAACAAGCCCATGACCACCAAAACTCGATAAGAGTAATGTTATAATATTTTGGAGATGAAACGGCGCGTATTTACTAAAAAAGAGAATGAAACGCAGAGCTTTGGGTCACAATCGTGGGACGCAGCGTTTTCAATACAAGCAATAATAGGGAGTGGGCTAGCACAAGAATATGGGCCTACTCTTCGCAAAGCCCATCAGTTCATCAAAGACTCTCAGGTGCTCTCCTTTTCTTTTTACCATATAAACTTTTTTTTGACTAAAATCAAATCCTGCTTTAGGTTTTCTGCTTTTTGTTTCAACAAAAAACTTGCTCTCACCTTATAATGTTCCTTTGTTGATATTTTTTTACTAATAAGGAACTCGGTTACCCGATAAACCCCAGCCCATGCAGCGACCCACATACCACAGGAGCTAAAGTCAAAGATTTTTCAGGGAAAGGTTCAAATGAAGAATCTAGATCTAAATCTTTTAGCCTAAAGCAACACTCTATCCCCTCACTTATTCCTTTGTTTATTTTAAAATAAAATATCTTTCACCAATCATCTGATACCTTTTTATAACCAATATAAACTCGATCTAATCCAAACTCGGATCAGTGAGTACCTCGAGACTTTGGAATGATGACTTTCCCCATTTTACAAGGGAAGACATTTTCCTTGGAAATTTTTTTCTGTTAAAGAATGTGCAGCAAATTACGGAAAACAGGAAAATCAGTTTATGGAATCTAATCTTCCTCCTAAACATACGAAACCATAGTTTTCGTACTGTATTTTAGTAACTATATTGTGTAATGTACAATGAAGATTCGGGAGAATCCAACGGGAAAGTACGAAGAGATGTATAGGCATGGAAACAAAGGAGCATGGACTTTTTCTACTCAAGATCATGGTTGGCAAGTCTCTGACTGCACTGCTGAAGGCCTCAAGGTAATTTTTTTTTATAACTAATAGGAATGAATTCTCGAGGAAATACATAATATATTCTTGAAGGAGAAAAGTATTAAAAAAAAAAAAAATGAATATCTTATAAAAAGTCAGCTCTCAGAACTTAGTTGCGCAGCATGATCAAAGCTAGCATACATGGCGTGTAGTTTTGATGATGGTCCGTGACACGGATGACATCAAATGGGAGAGTGAGAGAAAGAGAATTAGTTGACATAATTAAAAACATATGAACTAAATTAATATACTGGATAAAGTAAAGGAGCATACCCAGTGCCTCAAGGGCTCCCGCCTATGCAGGGTCTGAGGGGGCGGATGTACGCAGCCTTCCCCCTTCGGGGTATTAACTTGAAGAGAGGTTGTTTCCCAGTGGCCCCAACCTGAGGGTGAGGACTTCCCAGTAGGTCACCCATCCTAGTACTACTCTCGTCCAAGCACGCTTAACTTCGGAGTTCTAATGGGATCCGATGACGGTGAGTTAGTGCCCTCTTCGGTTAATTTACAGGCATTCTCGTAATTGCAGGCGGTTCTGTTACTCTCACAAATGTCCGAAGATGTTGTCGGGAAGGCAATAGAGCCAGAGCGCTTATTTGATGCAGTCAATGTCATTCTTTCTTTACAGGTACACATCTAATTGTTAAGGACTCCACATGTGAGTCTTGTAAAATCCCATATTGGAGTTGAGACGAAGAAGCGATCAATTTATAAGTATAGTGGGTTACTCCACCTAAAGCCAATTAGTTTTAGGATGGATCCCCACTTAGGCTTATATGTGGATCTCATGTGTTCCAACTCCATGGGTTGGGCCCAAAGATCCGGTGTAATTTAACACTAATATTGGGTTCCAAATTATTCTTTTTATTCTAAAATAAATTTCATGACATCTAGAAAATCTTTTTTTTTTTTAATTGGAAAAGTGTTTTTTTTCTAGAAAAAAGTGGTCCAACGGGCCGTAATAAACTTAATTTTGTAATTGAAACAGAGCAGCAACGGTGGATACCCAGCATGGGAACCCCAGCGAGCATACCGTTGGCTAGAGGTAAATATAATTCAATGTAAAGCTTGACAAATGTGTCATACTATTTTGTGTTCGTATTCGTGTTATATGAGGGTTGAAGTTTTAGAAAAATAGTCAACCCAAATCCAACCTATTTATTGAACAGGTCAAGAATCATCTACACTTACTGCAACCCTGTTAATGAATGAGTGGTTCATTTACCATGCACTAATGTAACCAGATCCCATTATAACTCTAAAGTTAAGCGTGTTTGGGCGAGAATAGTATCAGGATAGGTGACCTCCTGAGAAATCCTCGTGTTTTCAACCCTATAAGGTTGGAGGTTCTCGGAAACAGCCTCTCAGCAGGGTTACAACCTGAAGGGGTAAGGCTGCGCACATCCACCCCTCCCAAACCCCGCTTATACGGGAGCCCTTAAGGCATTGGGTCTGTCGCTGTCATTGTCCAGTTAATGAATGGGTAATTTGCAGGTTAATTGGTTACCAATTTATGGGCAACTGCTTTATTTATAGACTAGTTTTTTAACTTACAAATATAGCAATGATACCACATGATACAGTTAATAATAATATTGAATACACTATATATTTATAATTCTTGAAATAGATTATTAATTTAATATGATCAAATATGATTCAAATTATCTTATATTGATGTGGCATATACAAAAGACATGTATAACAGCAGCAACATACCAATCAATTTATCAAACATAACTATATAAAATGCGTTAAATGTGTTCAAATAGGTTGACCTAACTCAAAAACATAATTGACCCAAGTACTTATACAGGTTAAACATACTAACTGAAATTACCTGGCTCTAAAAACTCTTATCAAAACCCGCTATATCCATCTCATGTTTGTCTCATGTTACAGTGTCATATAATATTTGACAATTTTTTTTTTGATTGTGTCATACAGAAATTCAACCCTACGGAAATTTTTGCAGACGTAGTAATCGAAAGAGAGTAAGTCATCATATTATGTTTTTTTTTAAAAAAAAAATCGGTAAACACCCTTACTAGGGTTTTGGGAAGATGCCTCAAACTCAGAATCCCAAAAATAGCCTAAACTCAGGATCCAAGAGCCCGGTCTTATACTATTATAGGCTAAGTCCATGAAGTAAAGGATCGGGCCAATAGGGTTATCTATTCCGGGCCTTATTTTGGGCTCAAACCCATTTTGGTGATCTAATATGGAACTGTCAGAGTTTATTTTGCATGCATCTATAAGAACCCTGTTTAGGGTCCGAGAGTGTGATGAAATTAAAAAAACTCACTGTAAAACTTTTAAGCAATAAAATATCCCTACAACTCCATGAACGTAGGTATTTTAAGTCGAATCACATAAACCTTGTGCATTCAACTTTTTGTTTTCTTGTTAAATCTTTCATTTTGCTTTAGCAGTTGTATTTTCTTAACAGCCTTTCCAACCATTGGTGGCACAAGGGTGTTGGTCAAATTTTTTTTTTTTTTTTTTTTTTTTATGATGGTAAAGCCATGGGAAGGGGGAAGGGATAAACCCCTTAAATCCTCAATAAAGAGGAGACCACTTTTTGAGCTTTGTGAGATTCGATCCCGGGTCACCTCGTTGGCACCAGGTGATCACGACCGCTCGGCTATGTCCCTAAGGGACAAATCATCATATTATATACACAAGCAAAACTAATTTTTCTGAATAATTTATTTATTTATTTTAAAAAAATAAAATTGATAAATTTAATAAATTAAATAAAAATGATTGAAGGTATGTGGAGTGCACATCATCAGCAATACAAGCACTAGTGCTCTTCAAAAAATTATACCCAGATCATAGAAGGAAGGAAATAGAGGCTTGCATCTCTAAAGGCCTTCGCTACATCGAAGATGAACAAAACCCTGATGGTTCCTGGTACGTTTTTTTATCTGTTAAGATTTTTACACATGAGTCTAATGATCAAGTTTTTATACTGGAGTTATGATATTGAAAAGAGATCAAAAGTATATTAACTGCAAAGAAATCAACTGTTGGATGAAGGCTTAGAGATAGCTGTATACGCTAATATGCCTCCGGATCATGTGAAAGTACATTGGGTTTGAAACGTGGGAGTACACAAGTCCACCACATATCTTTTATTGAAATTATATTAATATTGGATGTAGAACTGTGGAGGTTCGAAGTCGTGATCTTTTAGTTAACAAAGATCTCTGATACCATGTCAAGGAAACGACTAATTTAATAGCATCCAAATAAAACATGAACCACCTTTTATCAATCTCGAACAAAAATAGGTCCTCGAATTTTAAATTCTTTTATTACGACCACATGCAAGTCTACTATATTGATGGGTATTAATAATGAATCCCAATGCGTCAGCTCTAACAGTCATAATGATGAGTGTATATAGGTTCGGAAGATGGGGAATATGCTATACGTACGGAACATGGTTCGGAGTAGACGGTCTAGTTGCTTGTGGGAGAAGTTTCCACAATTGTGAAGCTTTGCGGAAAGCTTGTCATTTCTTGATCTCTAAGCAATTCCCTGATGGCGGTTGGGGTGAGAGTTATCTTTCCAGCATAAAACAGGTAACTCTTTCCTCAAACTGTTTATGTCATAGATCCTTATACTTTATTTACAGTATTAATGTATTTTTATATTATTAAATATATCAATGTTAATTTAATCCATGTATAATTTATCGATGTTGGGATATGTGAGCAGGAATACATAAATTTAGAAGGTAACCGGTCAAATTTGG
Source organism: Simmondsia chinensis (assembly GCA_018398585.1). NCBI lineage: Eukaryota > Viridiplantae > Streptophyta > Magnoliopsida > Caryophyllales > Simmondsiaceae > Simmondsia > Simmondsia chinensis. The sequence continues at coordinate 28,939,794 of JAGTTD010000014.1, read as the reverse complement.
TCAACACTGCTTGGGCCCTACTCGCCCTTATTAAGGCTGGTCAGGTCTGTGTCTTTCTGATCCATTTGCTTTAAGAAAAATATTTAAATTTATTTAATATTTAGGGTGAAGGTTGTCGGGATACAAATTCGTGATCTTTCGGTCAATAAGGCTTTGATACCATGTTAAGGAACCAACTGTCCCAAAAGTTTAAGTTGATACGTGAAGGTCCATCAGTACTTTTATATTCTAACATATATAAAATCAATATAATGATGAACAATGTTCATAATCAACGCATGTATAAATAAATTATCCAAAAAAAAAAAATTCATGTATAAATAAACCATGATCAAATGATCCACTAATTAAAACGACACAGTACCTTATTGGGTGTCTTACCCTTTCTTATTATCCCTTGATTTCCGCAGTCAATGGAAATTAGCAACCGAAAGGTTAAGTGAATGAGACTATAAGAGTTGGGTTTTAAAGGTTTTTGAAGACGGTGATAACTTCACAATAATATCATAAGGACTCCACCACATGTCAGTTTAGTAAGAATCCCACATAGGAGTTGTAAGAGTGAAGAGATCAATATATAAGTCTAGTATGTTACTCCATCTAATGCCAACTGGTTGTGGATCTCATGTGTTCCACCTCTGTGAATCGGACCAACAACAACAACCGACCCAGTGTTTCGAGAGATCTCGTATATACAGGGTCTAGGGGGAGGGATGTATGCAGCCTTACCCCTTTAGGGTGCTACCCTAAAAGGAGATTGTTTCCAAGGAACTAAATTGGTGAAATTTTTTTATTATTAATATATAGTTATGAATATATATATAAAAAAAAAGTGAATTTGAATAGGGAGAGGTGGATCCAACGCCAATGGAAAGGGGAGTAAGGCTGTTGATTAACTCACAAATGGAAGATGGTGACTTCCCACAACAGGTATCTTATGCCTTTTTTTTTTTTGGTGTATTTAATATATTATACAGTTATTTATGTTATTAGTCCTTATCATTTAAATATAGCGCAATTAAGTTTTTATATAATTGAAATTATTTCAATCAAATCCAAAGTTTAAATTAACATTAATTTTTGAGTGAAGTCGTGAAGTTATGGTGTGGATTGACGTTTACATAGGTTGAATATGCCTTGCAAATGTTAATTAATCGTAACATTAAACAAGTCCTTGTAATTTAATAATAGACTTGAGTGTAGTAATTTTAATTGTAAAATGACTAAATTGACGCAATTAAAAGTTGATGGATTAAATTGGCATTGTAAGAAAAGTACAAAGATCAATGTATAAATGATCCTAAATTATATCTTTTAAATCGGGTTAGAATCAGATTACTTTAGGGTTGGCTTTTTTCGAGTTTGGGTCGTTCACGGTTCGAGTCATAAAAATGTTTGATCTTTGATCCTAAATTGTTGGATTTGGGTCGACTCATGTGCTCCTTATATTTCTAACATATTTTTTATTTTTCCTTTGAAAACCCAATATGTGTGTATACATATGGGATGGCGTTTTATGAGAGGGTGACAGTGTGAGAAAGGCAAATCCTAGCCCTCTATTGTAATGGACGGCCAAGATTTGTTGAACATTATAGAAAAAATTACAATTTACGGCCCATACCTCTTCATGGGGCAGAAAGAAAGAAGAGATAAGGGAGGAAAATTATTTTTTTCAATACTCAACAAATCTTGGCTGTCCATTACAATGGAGGGCTAATATTTGGCCTTCCAGCCGCTCTCACCCTCTCATAAGAATATATATATATATATATAAACAACTCATAATATCGATTATTTGATATGTGCTGAAATTGATCTAGATGCCTCTATTATTAAAAAAGTTTGATCGAGTTCCAACAATCAAACTTTTTTTAAGCCTTTAAAATCTTGATATGATTACTCACATCATTATAATAATTAAAAATGTAAAAATGCAGGAAATTCGAGGAATATTCATGAAGAATTGTACATTGAACTATGGAGGGTATCGAAGCTTCTTCCCCATTTGGGCCCTCGGAGAATATTGCCGCCACGTTCTCTTTGCTTGACAATTGGACAAAAAATATAAAATAAATTGTTATTTTCACTATAATAAGTATTATTATCAGGATAACAATACTACTTGTAGCGAATACTATTACAGTTATAATTTGTGGGAGCCAAATAGTATATTATTCTTTAAGGTTTAGAAATATAATGTTGTGCCTTATATTATGAAAATATTACAGTTGTATATACTATTTCGATACGTTCTCTGTCATGTATATTGGAATAAAAAGTAGACAAACATAAAACATTCGTGAATTATCCCAGTATCCGATGCCATTCGAATTAAAATGGGAAAAAAACTTGTGCTTATAAGAGCATGATTTTCAGTGTGGATCCCTCTACTAAATTTCGAGTCAATGCAATTTGAAATTATTTTAACAGATGATTATTAAATAAAGAAGTATTTTAAAGGATAGGTAGAGAGAAGGGATCTTTTCGGAGAAGGGATAGGCTAAAAGGGATGGAAGGTCGTGCGGGTAGAAGGTGGTGAGAGTAACTACACACGAGTGTAGAAGGGACGGTGGTAGGTGCAGGTGGTGATAAAAAGTAAAATGTGGGTCATTGTAATGATATAATCTTTTTATAACATATTTTTGAAATAAACTGTAAAAAAGATCAAATTTTACATATTTTTTTGCTTAATTATAGAACACAATTTTCATCTTTTTTTAAGCTGTGAAAATGATGTAAAAAGATCTTTTCTGTTAATCAAACGCAAGCCTTGCAATCAACTAAATTTTTTTCACAGCTTTAAGCTACTAAAAAACTGAACCAAATACAGTCTTATAACTTCTATGAATTTCATTTTGTATAATATTCATTTCTCAAATTTAATACTTCAATACCTTTTTTTTTCCCCCCTTATTCCCTTCTTCTCATACATGGAATTACTATAAAGTTAGACATCTAGACTTGCAAAGTTGGGGGTGGAAAAGGATTTTGGGAGAAGGGCCACTTCTTCCATAATATAATAGATAGATAGATAGATAGATTGTAGATCTTCAAAAGAAAACTATGTTTACTCTCTTGCAATTTCGATATTGACAACATTATTTCCCTCTACTTATATACAGTGATAACCTAATGTTATAACTGCCACTTCTGAGATCAATTAGGACCAAATCCTAACATAGAGTCTAGACCAGCTACCAGAATTACAGGGTTGTCCCTAATTATGAATTTTGTCGCCTCCCTACCATCTCGTTTAGAACCATCAAAGTTAATTTCGATGCATAAAAAGCTGTAAATCTCCTTTCGGCAAAGTAATCAACCTCGGTCTTTACTTATATAGATTGGCAAGGCTACATTACTTTCACAAGGAGCACTAGGTTTGATCGTGATACAGACATACACTTTGGACTTTTGATTTCTATTTATTTGAATTTTATTGATTACTTCGTTCTGCCTTTTGAGGACCCTTTATACCTCTTGAAAATTCATTTCCTCTAGATTAACTACTAAAAGAAACTTTCACGAGGGGCATTTCCCTCCAGTGATTTCTTGTGAATTTCTAGGTATGTTCTACTCGCATTATTAATTTTTTCATAGAAAAAACAGGTTTCCCCCTTTATTGTGTAAGGGTGTAAACGTACCAAACGTTTGATGAAGTACTCGTGCACGAAATCAATTACAGCTCGTTCGCGTTTGTTATTGGACTCGATAGCTTGTCAAACTAAGTTTGAGCAAGCTCAATAAGCTGAGCCAAATTCGAAGAAGGGGTGCTTGGCTCGTTAAAGTTCGCAAACAATTTGGTAAGGACTCACCAAGGGCTCAATATGACCTTGTTAAAATCTCTTTAAGGGCACGTTATGGATCGTTGACGATTACTAGTAATGATGCAGCCCGCGTCTTGGCAAGACAAGTTACAACCCGTGCCTTGGCGAGTCATGCTAGTAGTCCATGTCTGGGTGAGCTTGGCGAGATGGAGGATGGGTGCGAGAGGACATGATCAAGATGATCCGTTGACAAATTCAAGAACGAATTCCCTCCAAGATGAAGAGGATGATGCAGCCATGCCTTCACGCCTGATGGGGTACTTGGCGGATATGAGTTGGAGAGACTGGGGTTTGGTGGGTTGGTAAGACGCGCGCGGAAGGGTGAACGAGCTTTTGAAAATTAACATAGATTAGGAGATTTTAGATTAGATTAGAAGATAATTATTAGTTGGTAATACATAATTAATGTAATTATCTGTAATTATCTTTAGGTCTTTTATTTATCCTTTATCTTTTAAGTCTTTTAGGCTTGGCAAGTCTTCTCCTCTATTTAAACAAGAGGAAGTCTAGGGTTTAGGTTTTCAATTTCATATATTTACATTATTTTCTCTAGAGTTTTCTTTAATTCTAAGGTTGTGAGAATTTGAGTTACTTTTCTCCTTGTTCTTTATTATTTTCGTAATAAGATTGAACCTTCCCGTTTCCCTAATTTTTCATCTACGCGTTGCATCAGCTGGCATCAGTGCTCAGAATGACTTCTGAGATGGCCCATGGGCTACAGAGATACGCTGCCGTCAGAGATATTTACAAGCATGATGTTCAACGATAGAACGAGAGGAGATTCGAGGACTTGGAAGAAAAATTCCGGGGAATAAAGTCATGTTTGGTTCAATTGGGGGTGAATCCCAACCAAACACTGGTGGCTCAGCCTCAAAACCCACCGGCAGGGGGTAGAAAGGAAGAAGCGGACGATAGCTTCCACAACCCGTTCCAGGAAGTTGAAGTACCGGATCGGTGCATGAGGAGAAATTGGCCAAATATCAGAGCTTTTGATTGTTTAGGGGACCATAGGTGGGAGCCCGGGCCTTGGGAAGATATGCCAAAGTTTGTTGAGGGTGGCATGGTAGTGATGGAAGAGGCTTCGGACGAGCTGGCATCACTGAACGAGGAGTAAGTCGCGGGTGACAAGGGCTCTTATTAATGGTCAGGCGAGTTGGCTTCACGCAAGGAGATGATTGGCTTCAACATAACATCTTCCAGATGATGTGCATGATTGGTAAGAGGATGTGCCGCCTAGTCAATGACTTCGGGAGTTGTGAGAACGCCATCTCCGAAGAAGCAATCTAGAAGCTAGAGTTGAAGACGAAGGAGCATCCGAACCTTTACAAGTTGTCATGGCTTGAGAGAGGAAATCAGGTAACAATATCTAAATGTTGTCTGGTCATTTTCTCAAACCATGGACGTGTGTCACTTGTTGCTTGGACGACCATGGCAATTCGATAGGGCCCCATCCATGATGGAAGGCGGAGCAACTACAGCTTCATGTTTGAAGGAACGAGAATAATCTTGTTGCCTAAGAACAACGAAGCACCACGTTTGGTGGAAGCTGAAAAACTGGTTAGCTAGACTGACCCCATTAACGCCAAAGAAGTTAGCAAAAGCGAGACACTGATGGATACAGAGTGCTAGGCGAGACAAGTAAAAGTACCGGATGAAGTGGGAAATCTGTCAAAGGAAGTTTGTCCAGAAGGGCTGGCGTGTTGTTTACCGCAATCAAGGGGCATTCAGTACGTAGATTGGGTTCCAGGAATTACCTTACCGAGTAGGCCACATTACCGAGTGAGCCTTGTGAAGCGTGGGACAAGTTGGGAAGCTACTCACCAAGGATTTCATTCGAGTGAGCCTAAAGAACGATCAGCTATCTTGACACCAATAAAAGATGGAACTTGGCTGAAGTACGTAGACCGTAGAACCATCAACAGGATTATTGTATGCTTTTGGTTTTCTGTTCCGCAGGTGGAGGTGGCGAGAAAATTATTGGGCACCTCATCCAATATTTTGTTGCCGAGAACGTCTAAGGATGGGATCATAAGTGGTATCAAGTCAAGTTCGCTTTTAATAGCTTGGTAGGCCAAGAATATCATGAGCAAACACGTACACGATTGCAAGAAGATGATCGCACTGCGTACAAGTTGGCAAGTGATAAACGAAGCCAACAGAGGAACTTCAGGTTGGCAATCAGACATGGGCAATTTCCGGCATGGGAATACAACAAGGTTGGTCCATTACGTGTCAATGAAAGAGTCTACCACCTCCAACTACGAGATGGATTGAAGATTTCAAAATCTTCAACATCAAGCACCTTGTTCCTTAACATGACGAGAATTATTTGGACGAAACCTTGGTGAACTCAAGTGCGAATTCTCTCCAAATCAAGGAGGATAATGCAGCCTGCACCGTGGCAAAAAATGATCTGGGCGCATCATTGGCAAATTCAAGGGCGAATTCTTTCCAAGCCATGGAGGATGATGCAGCCCATGTCTCAACAAGATGGGTTACAAACTGCGTCTTGGCGAGCCGGGCCAGCAATCGACATCCGGGTGAGCTTGGCTATACGGGCATGAGAGGACATGATCTGGATGATCTGTTGACGAATTCAAGGCCAAATTCTCTCCAAGACGAAGAAGATGATGCAGCCACGCCTTCACGCCTGATCGGGTACTCGGCGAATATGAGTTGGCAAGATTGGGGCTTGGCGGGTTGGCAAGATGCGCACACAAGGGTGAATGAGCTTTTGAAAGTTAACATCAACTGGGAGATTTTAGATTAGATTAGAAGATAATTATTAGTTAATTATAAATAATTATTAGTAAGTATTTGTAATTATCTTTAGATCTTTTAGTTATCTTTTATCTTTTAAGTCTTTTAGGCTAAACAAGTCTACTCCCCTATTTAAACAAGGGAAAGTATAGGGTTTTGGAATTCAATTTCATAGATTTACATTATTTTTTTTAGAGTTTTCTCCTATTCAGGTTTTGAGAATTTGAGTTACTTTTCTCCTTCTTCTTTATTATTTTTGTAATAAGAATTAACGGAAGACTTAGGTAAGGAGCTCGACTCGATAACAAGCTCAGCTCAGTTATGACTCAATTTCAATCAATATCGAGCTTTGCTCGGCTCAATAATGAGATCGAATCGGCTCGATTAGCCTAACAAGCCGAGCTGAGGCGAGTATCAAATATGATAGTCTTATCATATCGAGCTTGAACAAAGATGCAAAAACTCAATAAGAGCTCGGTTCAAGCTCAGGCTCGATAAGCCTTAATCAGATTAAGTTCATGCAAAAGGCATTTTCGAAAAAAATTTACACGAAAGCGATTTTCAAAAATATAATTAAATTGTTTTTGAGTTAGAAGTCTTCAGTAGTTACTCGATTGGTAAAAGAAAACAGGAATTATAATATTATGTACGAGAAGTATTCATCTTATGTATTATTTTGGAAAATAATTATTTTAGGTATTCTGAGGTTTAAGCATTTATTACTTAGGTACTCTAACATTTTAATATATACAATAAGATACCCTGAATTTTATATATTTTATCACTTAAGTACCATAAATTTTTAAAATTTTATCAATCAGGTACATTTTAGCCAAAAATTCGATAGAATTTTGTTAGAAAATGCTAAAATTGAATATGATTTAAACAATATATAAGTATTTTCATTAGAATTTGATAATTTTTTTGGCATAAAATGTGAAAATAATATATAATTATAATAATTTTTAGGTGGCCTACATCAACATTTGGTAAATATTTTATCATAATTTGCTGAATTTTTTATGATAATAACGGCACTAGCTTATATATTATAGTATTCATATATTATTTTAATATTTTTTATGAAATTAATTAAATTCTCACAAAAATTCATCAAATTCTACCATAGGGTACCTAAGTGATAAAATATTTAAACTTTAGGTACCCCATTGTATATATTAAAACGTCAGGTGTACCTAAGTAATAAATGCTCAAGTCTCAGAGTACCTAATTAATAATTTCCCTATAATTTATGTACAAGGAGTATTCATCTTAACTTATATATTATTAAGGCGTCGTTTTATTAGGGGAAATTCACTTCTTTAGGAAAAAAATTTGTTTTTAGAAAAGATTTTTTTCAGTAGATCTAAAATCTAATCGAAATTTTCTGTCGTTTGTTTCAAAGGAAAACTTGTTTCTTCACTACCTCATTCTCAAGTATGGTTTAAAAAAATCCATCAATCATCTTATACATTATTATAGGACAGTATAAGTTGCAATACAATTTATATGAGAAGTGATAGAAAAACAAAATTGACTAACCATGCTACATAAAATATGAAAATTATCTCTAAGATATCGTAAAGGTTGAGCATTTATCACCTAAATATCTTATTATTTTAATATATACAATAAGGTATACTAAAATACGAAATTTTATCATCTATGTATATATCATATGTCAGAATATGGTGAATTTTCGTTAAAATTTGACTAATTTCACCCAAAAAAAATGATGTAATATAGATACGCCAATATCTATATGCTAATGCAGCGTGTAAGTGGAATTTCTGGGGAACAGGAAGGAATCAGCAGCCTTCCCTTTAATTTTATTAATAAATAACAAAAAGAAAGAGGAACGTAATAATCCACTTCTAATTCTCACTCTTGATAATAGAAAGAACTAAAAACTCATAAGAATAATCTACCAAATTCAATAATTAAAACAATCTAATTCCTCTTATATTTATAGAGGAGCTATTTGAATTAAAACAAAATTCTAAAAGATAAATATAAAGGCCTAAAGATAAACAAAACACTTACGATTTAAATCTAAAAACTAACAAACTAATCTTGATCAAGCTCAAATCCTAATCTTCACTGCAAATCTTCACAACGTCTCTCATCAGCCTTGCCGCCAACAATTACCGCCAAATTATCTACCAATCTCGGACACGGGGTTGTATCCACCCGTTTATCCTACCCAGCCAATCCTTCTGTCATGGCGTCACCTTCCAGCTCGTATTGAACCACTAGTATCGAGATGGTGGCTACATTATCCTCTCCCGGTTGGAGAGAATTTGCTCTCGAATTCTCCAAGGGATCTTCCTAGCTGCTTTCGCCATGTAGAACTTCCTTACTCCAGCCGCCAAGCTTATCAAGTTCCAATGCATATGCCTTCCAGTCAACCTCCATACCAGCCAGTAACTAAGCCGTCAATTTCCATCATTTGTTGCCGTCAATACAGCTGATCCGCCTTTCTGTCTTGCCCGGATGCAATGCCTAGTAAGTAGCTTCCACACTTGGCGCCAGATATCCTCATGCACCGCAAGGCGTATTCGGTATTGAACCAACCTTCTCGGTAAGGCATCCTCCTGAACCCAGTCTTGTCAGCATCGTTCTTCTAGTATTAGCAATAAGTAATACGCCACCCCATCAGGACACGCCTCCTTTGAGAAACTCCCTACTTTAGCTGGCACCACCTCCTTGTCATGGATGGGCTCATAAAATTTGGGTGGAGAGCACAAATCAAGATGTGTTAGCTTACAAAAATAGGTTCTCCCCGGATAACGCCTACCGGTGTAGACGCCAACTTTGACTCACCAACTGCGTTGGTGGACGTGACTCTCTCTTTTGGCTTAAGGTCTGCAGTCTTCGACTCACATGGCACCTCAACCTTCTTGAGCAATAAGATGATCCTTGTTTCCTCAATGACAAAGCTATATGTGTTATGTCATCCGTTGTGGATGGTACCTCTATCGTATTGCCATGGTCTCCCCAACAACAAGTGCCAAGCATCCATGGTCACCACATTGCACCAAACCGCATCCCGATATTTTGGCCTAATTGAGAAATTGACCAAAGAACATTTAGATATGGTTACATGATCATCTTTCTTGAGCCATGATACCTTGTAAGGGTTCGGATGCTCCTCCATCTTTAACCCTAGCTTCTGGATAGCTTCTTCAGAGATGGCGTCCTCACAACTCCCGGAATCGATGACCAGGCAGCATACCCTCTCGCCAATTGTACATGTCATCTGGAATATGTTGTGTCACAACCATTCATCCCCGTCTGCCTCTTCAGGCATGAACCCGACCCGCCTGACTAATAGCAAGCGACCCTCGTCACCGGCTACGTCCTTGTCGCCAAGTGACGCCAACTCACCTAGAGTCTCTTCCACCACTATTATGCCTTTTTCCTCGAACTCGGGAAATTCATCATGGAGGATGGTTTCCACCCTATGTTCTTCAACGTTGGCGTTGCCGATAATGAGCTGATGTCCCCTTGGCCTCAGATCCGATAGATCAGCGTCCGATGCCGGATTCTGGATCTCATCCGTCTCCTCCTCTATCGCACCCGGTGTTAATGGGCGTTAGGGCTGGGTTCCTGGTGCAAGATCGAGTTTCACCCCCAGTTGAATCAAGCCACTCTTGATTCACCGGAATTCCACTTCCACCTCCTCGAATCTCCTCTCATTTTGCCATTGAACATCACGATCAAGAATGTCTTCGATGGCGGCATACCTCGGTCGCCTGCGGGCCATCTCAGAACTCATTCTGAGCTTTGATACCAACTGATGCAGCGCGTAAGTGAAATTTTTGGGGAACGGGAAGGATTCAACAGCCTTCCCTTTAATTTTATTAATCAATAACAAAAAGAAAGAGGAACATAGTAATTCACTTCTAATTCTCACCCTTAAGATTAGAAAAAACTACAAACTCATAAATATAATCTATCAAATTCATAATTAAAACAACTTAATTCCTCTGTATTTATAGAAGAGCTATTTGAATAAAAACAAAATTCTAAAAGATAAATATAAAGGCCTAAATATAAATAAAACACTTAAGATTAATCTAAAAACTAACAAACTAATCCTAATCAAACTCAAACCCTAATCTTCACCGCGTCTCTCATCAGCCTTGCCGCCAAGATGATGCCGCCAACAATTACTGCCAAGCTATCCGCCAATCTCGGACACTTGTTTGTATCCACCCGTTTATCCTACCTAGCCAATCCTCTTGCCATGGCATCACCTTCCAGCTGGAATTGAACCGCCAATATTGGGATGGCAGCTGCATCATATGCTACGTCAGTTTTCTCTATGAAAATCTAGCAGATTATGAAAAAGTTAATCGTGTTCTGACAAAAATTACGTACATATTATCAAAACATTGTGCCATGTTAGCATTTTCCAACAAAAGACAGAAGACAATATATGTATGTATGTATGTGTGTGTGTGTGTGTGTGTGTGTGTGTGTGTGTAGTGGCTGGAATGAGAATGGAAGTTCTGTGAGAATATGAGAAAATTAAATCTATACCGTTGGATCTTAAGTAAGATTGATCAATGGTTCTAAGAGGCTCATATTATCCGGAGCCCTATCACCACCCAACAATCACCATCACCGCTGCCCACCACACTACTGCCACTCCCGCCACCGCCGCCCATCTCAAATCCCTACTCTCACCACCACCGCCAACTATCTCTCTCTCTCCATCCCATCTCATATCCCTACAATCACCACCACCGCAACGGTGGTGGGAGGCGGCGGCGGTGACCATTGAGATTTGAGATAGGATGGAAAGAGAGACATGGGTAGCAGTGGCGGGGTGGCGGAGAGGAGTGGCAGTGGTGGTGGGGACGGGTGGCAGCGGCTGTGGTGGTGGGTGGCGGAGAGGAGTTACAACGGTGGTGGGGGCGGGTGGCAACGACGGTGATGGTGGGTGGCGGTGGTGGGGGTGGCGGAGAGGAGTGGCGGTGGCTGTGGTGGGAGGCGGTGACTGTTGGATGGTGGTAAGGCTGTGGACACGATGAGCTTTTTAAAAATATTGATCAATCTTACTTAAAATCCAACAATGTAGATTCAATTTTCTCACACTCTCACAAAACTTCTGCTCTCATTCTAGCCACTTCCTACATAATATCATATAGTAATTCAAAATAATGAAAATCATTTTATTGAAACAACAACAAAATAACTTCTAGGCTTTATTTGATTATTCGATCTAATTCTTGTCTGGCATTATGATGTTAAAGTTTTACGTCCTAATCTAGATCATTTTGGTTCGATCTAGATCCACAACATGATTACTACGAGGGTTTTGGCACCGGTTGGAATCATGACTTCCCTCATTTTACAAGGGAAGTCATTTTTAACACAATGTTTGGAAAACCTTTTCCGTTGCAGATTATCTTCCATCAACGAATGTGCGACAAACAAAGGAAAAGCGAAATAGATATTCCTAGAATCTAATTTTCTATCTTACCAAACGAAGCCTGACTATTAAAGATTTTGTCACCATTTAACGTTATTTTTACTTTAGGCCATGTTTGGAGCATGAAATTGAGGCTCGGAACTTGGCTGAGACCCAAATTGGGGTCCAAAATTCCAATTTTATTGTTCAATTTGCCTGCTGAAATTTGAATTACAATTCCACTATCTAATTCTTTGAATTGAGTTCTGACTAAAAATCATACATTCAAGTGCTTTAGGATGAGGGAAGAAATTGCAGTTCCATATTAACTCTATTGACCTAAAACTCAAAGTGATCCAACTCAATTAACTTGAAACTCAATATGGCTTGAAACTGAAATGCCCAACTACAAATAAATTTGACCAAAAACTCAAAATGATTCAAACCCAAATTGATCTAATTGAATTAAACCTGCCCCGATTAACTCAAGATGGAAATAACCCAAACTAATTGAACAAAATACAAAATGACTCAAACCTGAAATGAACTTACCTAACTCAATTTTCACTTGAACGGGACCTAACCAAGCTAATTCGAAACCTGAGATAACCGACCTAATTGACCTCGTGAACCTTGAGATAATTCAAACCGGACTTGTGTCAACCCAAATCTTGGAATAAACTCATATAATTAACCCAAAATCCTATACGACTTGAGCATGATATGATTTGATCCAATTAAAAAGCTCAACCCGAGATATACCAAAACTCGAAATGACTCAAATCTGAATGATCTATTGCGATTGAAACCGGGCCATAATTGGCCTGAAATTTGAAATGATCTAACTCGATTAACTCAAAACTTTAGAGTACTAGTTGCGGAATTACAATTACAACTTTTAATTCTTTTGATGAGCCAAACAATAGAATTTCAATTCCTCCTAATTCCAGTTCCACCAGAATTAGAAATTGAAATTGCAATTTACAATCTAGTTCTAACTTCATATGCCAAACAGAGGCTAAAACAAAATTGAATATTATAAAATATACACAATATGAATTAAAGCAAATAAAAGAAGGAAAATTATCACTTAGGTACCCTAAGGTTTGAGCATTGTATAAGTATCCTGATAGTTCAATGTATACAATAAGGTACCTTGAGGTTTGAATATTTTATCATCTAAGTACCTTATGTCAAAATTTGACAAATTTTTGTGAGAACTTGAACAATTTTATACAAAAAATACTGATATAATACATTACAATAATATAAATAATTCATATCAATATTTTCATAAAATATTCAGCTAATTGTGATAAAGTATTCTTCGAATGTTCATGCAAATTACATAAATATTGCCACAATCTTATGTCATTTTCGTATTTTGGCAAAACATCATCAAAGTCATTGTTGAAATCACGTTCAGTTTTAGAATTTTCAAGCGAAAATCTATCCAAATTTGACACAAAGGTATTTGACTGGTAAAATTTAAAATTGTAGGATATCAAATAATAAAATATTCAAACCTCGAGGTACCAATTGTATATATTGAAATGTTAAGGTTCGTTAGTGATAAATATTATGAGAAAAACTATTATATTTTAGATCTAGCTCTATCTTACTTCTTTTATCTTGATTGGGTTAGCCTTATCGTGTATATACTTAGGGCCAGACATAAAACCAAGCTACTCAAGCAACTGCTTGGGACCCCAAATTTTAGGGCCCTGAAATTTTTAGATTGTAGTTTTTGAAATATCAATTGCTAATATGAATAAGTTTTGCGATTAGTGCTCCAATGGAAGGAGACCTCCAACAAGGAAGCCTCAAAAGTGTTGAAGGTAGGACCTAGGTCTAGTCGGACATGGAAGGAAGGAGGCCATCATCATATTAAATCGTTCCTGAAATTGAATAAATTCAACTACCTAACGGGAGGAAGAGGGAAATGTGGGAAGATTAGTAATCTAACGGAATAGGTTCAACACACTAAAAAGTGTTAGTGATGCAGTGCGTAGATAAAAAATTAGGAAATGGGAAGGTTCAACAGCCTTCCTTTAATTCTTATTACGAAAATAACAAAGAACAAAGGGAAAAACTTACTCAAATTCTCACAACCTAAGAATAGGAAAAAAACTCTAGAAAATAATAAAAGAAATCTATGAAATTGAATGACTAAAACCTTAGATTTCCTCTTGATTAAATGCAAGAGCTATTTGACCTAGAATAAAAGACTAAAATAAAGAGATAAATACAAAGATAAATAATTAAATCTACTCATCTAATACTAAGCTTCCTAATTAAATTAAAAGTCTATCCTTGCCCAGCTTCTGCCGCGTCTCCTCCTGCCACCCGTCTTCCTACTCGCCAGGACCTGCTCGCCAATACCATTAGTCATGGCTATATCATCCTCTCAAGGTTGGAGAGAATTCGACCTTGAATTCACCCTGAGGCCGGTGGGATCATTGTCACCAAAGTATGGAATTAGATACTTGACATTGAACATGTCAGAGGACCTTATACCGCGCCGCAAATGAAGACGGTAAACATTATCATTGATCTTTGCAACAATCTTGAAAGGACATATCTTCCTCACAGTTAGCAAACCATCACCTTCATATTGTTTAGGCACAAAACAGACTCACCTAATCACAAGTAGATGCCCATCGTCACCTACAACGAGTTTTCTTCATGCGCTAACTCATCATGTTCCTCCTTTTCAAGCACCACGACTTCTTCGTTATGGAGTTCTTTGATGTACAAACCCTTGCCTGATCTGTCACCTTTTTGACACTCAGCGACACAGTGTCTCATATCTCCAAACTTGAAGCAATGGGTTCTTGTACTACCTGCCAAGTCCTGATTAACCGGCTTGCCAATGTTGGCGGCTACCGGCTTAATTGTACATCTGGGTACGGAGGTACTCGCACTTGGCCATGCCCACTAACCTGGGTGCCCCATCCGCCAGCTGGACGCCACCTCTGTTGCTTTTCAATGTTCACGGCCCTCTAACTTGCTTCCGAGACTAAAAAGATGTCGAACATGTTCAACACCTCCTGTATGGATTCTTTCAACCCACCAACATAGCGATCCTCCAATTGCTCTTCCGTCTCCACCAAATCATTCCTGGCGACTAACTAGTGGAATTCTGCCATGTACTCCTCCATGGACCTTGAACCCTAACGCAAACTCTGAAGACGCTAATACATCACCTTGGCGTGATTGTAGGGCAAGAAGGCACCTCCCATGTGTTTCTTCTTCTTCCCCCACTTCTCTATTTTAGCCTTACCCTACCTAAGCAGGCATGCTTCAGCTGTTGCCACCAGGTGGCGGCTCTACCCCTCAACCGGGTAGCCACCAATAGTGCCTCTTTTCACTCTGGAATCTCCTTCAATTCAAGGACCTCCTTTGCCACAGCAAGACAATCCCAAAAGCCTTCTGGGTGTCCTCCACCATTGAACTCTAGTATTTCGATCAGGGGACCAAATTCCCACCTCCGCTCATCACCGTCGGCGGTATTCCAAATATTGGGCAGATTTCTCCTCACGCGTCTATCAAGTGCCTCTGCTTCTGGGAACGGGTTGAAGAAGCTATCATCTGTGTCCTCCTCGCAACCTCCTGCTAGTGGGTTTTGAGGCTGAGCTTCCGGTGCTTCATCGAGATTCACCCCCAATTGAATCAAGCACAACTCTATGCGCTGGAATTCCTCTTCCAAGTCCTCAATTCTCCTCTTAGTTTGTGGTTGAACATCACACTCGCAAACGTCATCGACAGCGGCTTATCTCTATCACCCACAAGCCATCTCAAAAGTCGTTCTGAGCTCTGATATCAACTGATGTAGCGCGTAGATGAAAAATTAGGGAATTGAAAGATTCAACAGCCTTCGCTTAATTTTTATTACAAAAATAATAAAGAACCAAAGGGAAAAAGTTACTCAAATTCTCACAATCCGATAATAGGGGGGAAAAAAACTCTAGAAACTAATAAAAGAAATTTATGAAATTGAATGACTAAAACCGTAGATTTCCTCTTACTTAAATAGAGGAGCTATTTGATCTAGAATAAAAGACTAAAAATGAAGAGATAAATACAAAGATAAATAATTTAATCTACTCATCTAATACTAAGCTTCATAATTAAAGTAAAAGTCTAGCATTGCCCAGCTTCTGCCACGTCTCCTCTTGCCACCCGCCTTCCTACTCGCCAACCCCCATACCTGCCAAGACCTACGCGCCAATACCTTTAGTCACGGATGCATCAGTTGAGAGATGGGTAAAATGCTAGGTTTAAGCTACAGCGGCCCAGAAAGTGACATGATCAACACATTCTATTCCATTGAAGCCGGTGCACATGGAAATTCCCTACGAAAGAAAAAGAGGATCCGTATGTAAGCAGTGCTGTAATAGCCTATTAACGATCAGGAAGTTGTGCCCGGAGTATGTGGGTTGCCGAGGTAATGTTAAGTAATCCATTCTTCAAAGACTGGTTGTTAAGTCTGGCTTTTGTGGGGTTAGTTGGATCCAAGTGATAGTGTTTCGTCCAGAGAAGCATCTTGAATAGATGGGTTAAGTTGTCACTTGGCTGGGCTCGTGTCCTATCATCGTGATTTTTTTTTTCGAGAGGATTGGCTGTTAATTTGGAATGATGCTATCTTCGTGTAGGCATCTTTCGTGTTGTGATCTTCCGGGGTGGCGTTTTTGTTTTTTTTTTTTTTTTTTTTTATTGTAGCGAGTGGTGATCTGTATACTGTGAGATAAGCGTAGATAGATCTTGTCTTTTTTGGTTTCTGCTCTTTTTGTCTTAATCCCTACCCACTCCGGTATGGTCTTGCGTTCCGCCTTCACGGTATGCTGGTTTTTGTATCACGATTATTTGGCTAATTATCAGAAAAAAAAAAGTTTTGTGATTAGTATTTTCATAATTTTCTATATATGAAGGGCCCCATTTGAAATTTTTGCTTAAGGCCCCAAAAATATTATAACTGGCCTTGTATATATTGTTCTATATATACAAATACTGGCTACTGTGGTAGGTATGTCACAGTATTCTCTACATTCACAATAAATGCTTAAACATCAAGAACTATGTATGATTTCCCTTAAAAGAATAACAATAAAAATTGAAAAAAGTAGATAAAAATAAGAATTGATGACGTAATAAATAATTTAAAATTAAACCGTTGAAGAAACAACAAACATAATAATAATAAAATGAAAGCGAAATGCCTACCCAACAACCCCCCAAACACTAGCAAACGTGGGAAATCTAACGGTAAAAAGTGTTCAAATTTGTTTACAAATTTGTTGGCCTTTAGGTGTCATTATACATAAAAAGTTCAAGGTTTTTTTTTTCAAAATTAAAAATTGAAAGATAAAGAAATTAAAGAGAGAAAATAATATCGAGAAAAACGAGATGAGAAACCACGAAGATGGAAAGAAAAAGGAAGAAAGAATAGCAGTCGCAATTGACAAAGATAGGGGCAGTCAGTATGCATTTAAATGGGCAGATTATCATATCCTTAGCAAAGGCCAATCTGTTTCTTTGATCCACGTTAAACAAAAATGCTCTACTATTCCCACTTCTGGTAATTTCTTTCTATCTGAGTGCGTATTTAGTTAAGCTTTTTTTTCAATAATGGCAATTACAATTGCATAGGGCATCGGGGGCCGAGAAAGGAGGTACAAAAAGGTGAAGGTCATAAAACATAACAAAAGATATAAACATTAGCAAAAGACGATATCAAATCGCAAAATAGTTATTTCAGTTATCTTCTGGTCTGTCTCCCATTGAATCCATGCTCCCATATATATGTTTGTTTAGCTTCTATTTGTCTTGTCGTATCGTCGGATCTATAATGGAAAATTCTCGTACCTACTCCTATTCACAATTTTAGTTTTATCCTAATGCATCATTTCATATCTTCAAGATCAAAGTTTTTTTAGAAAAAAAAAAAAAAAACGTTATTTTTTTTGTTTTTACAGAAGAAAAAATAACTTTGTCCAAATTTTTTTAATGATATCTGGCCATACTATGAAAATATTGATAGAAGTCAAAAGAATAATAGAAAAATTCAATCCCACATTGGTAAGTTAGAAGAGGAAGTACCACTTTATATACTTAAGAACCTACTCCACCCATTATCAATTAGTTTTGGGATGGAACTTCCTTTATATACTTAAGTTGTTTTTGTGCCTTTTACAAAAGCAACAAAATAATGTTTTTATCCTATAAAATAAAGGTAGAAACAGACTTAACACTTCGTTAATTTCTTTGTGTCTGATACCTATTTAGCCGACCTTTTTGGAGCAAAAAAAAAAAGTCGTTCCACCGAAAAATATTTTTGAGGTTCTTTATAGTGTTTGGAAAAATACAAAAGTGCTTTCAAATAAAAACGCAAGTTGTTTGTTTCGTTTTCAAGAAAAGCACAAAAATAATACTTCTTCTTTAAAATGATAACAACAGCATAATTAAAGCTATGTTACCTTCTTTTTTGTCCAAACTGTATTGGATTTGAAGGATAAACTCTCATATAGTATTACTGTGATTTTCTTATATGACTTTTAAAAAAAGGGGAAGAGATTTCCTTGCGCGGAAAAATATTTTTGCCATTTCAAACTTACATATTCAACCTCGCATCGACTTCACATAGACAACAACCGAAAACTTCATATAGATTAATATTTCTCTTAATAACATAATATTGATGTAGTAAATCATAAAAATTTTAATTATAAAGTTTATTAATATTAACAATTGAGACTTTAGAAACAAAAATCCCAAAATATGAGGCCCATAAGATTTGGGGGCCCGAAGCAGTTGTTTGGATTATGCCCGGCCCCGGTTGTTATATCTTATCGCATTAGATTATGTTCTTGGAAAATTATGAATACGCTCTTTTTGAAGACGATCCAAAGTGGGAGTTAATGTTCTTCTACGTTTAGCTTAAAGATGAACGAGACTCGTTAAGATAACAGTTAAAACTTTTCATTTTTTAGTATTGGGTCTTGGATTCGAGCCCACATTTCTTATCCTTTCCTTATTAGAGCAAAAAATTTGTATTCCTTACCATAGAAAAAAAAAAAAAAAAAAAAAAAAAAAAGGTAAACTTTCTCGAGTCTTCATAATTGCATGCATAATTAAGGAAAGAGCTGTTAGAGTATAAAACTATTCCTGGACCTTCACCCATCAGCTTAAACTTTTGGGGTAGTTGGTTCCTTGATAAGAGCTACATTACAGTTCAATAAATTTATTATTTTATCTTTATTAACAATTTAAATTTTTGATATAGTTGGTTTCTTAATAGGAGGAAACTCGGTGGCGATTTCCGATGTGAAAGAAGAAGTTGCAAAAGCATACAAACAACACCATGACAATCAAGCTCAAGAAATATTTCTTCCCTTCAGTTGCTTTTGCAGTCGAATTGATGTGAGCTCTCTCTCTTTCTCTCTCTCCGTCCACAAAAAGGTTATTTACGTCAAAATCCTATATACTTTGTTCGTTATATCATTTTAATGTTTATAATATTAGTTGTGTTCATATTTAGTCTCTATACAGTTTATATTATGTCAATTTAGTTCAATGATCAAATTGATGTTAAATTAGTGATGCAATTTTTTAATTTTATAATCATGTTATATGCAAGCAATCTAATAGAAACTTACTTGTTGATCTAATTTAAACCAACTAGTATCTAGACTCTAGAATTTCATTGCTAATTTTGATGCAATGACCAAATTCTACGATATAACTTATACTAGAATTAAATTGACACAATTAAAAGTACGAAGACTAAATTGACACAATGGGCAAAATATACGAACCTTCAATGCAAATAACCCAAAAAATCCTATGTCCTTTTTTTTAATGCTTAATTAGTAATAAATACTTTTTTGGTTAAAATTACAGATAAAACTAGAAGAAGTCGTACTTGAAGATACAGATATATCGAAAGCTCTAATCGATTATGTGACTCAAAACACATTTGATATCATCATACTAGGCTCTTCTTGCAAGAACGGATTAATCAGGTAGCTCTCTTTACACTCCATATATCTAATTTAAATATTTAAATTAATAATTTAATAATATATTATTGACCTTGCCTTGACGAGAGCCTTTTAAACACTGAATTTGTTATTGTTGTTGTTGTCGTCATGTAACAATATATTAAAGTGAAATAACAGCAGAAGATTCAAGGGTCCAGATGTACAAAGCTCAGTGACAAAACATGCACCCGAGTTTTGTACGGTTTACGTAACTTCAAAAGGCAAAGTTCTATCCGTTAGAGCTGCGACTCAACCACTTCGTAGTCAAAGTCTAAACCTTAATTCAGTTCATAAACACATTCTTCACCTTAAAGATGGCCACGGTGGCTCTCCCTCTTCTCGAGGTATACTTCTGTATCTTGATATCTATTCTGTAAGAAATTTATCATTTAAATACATTGAGATTTAATCTTTTATTACTTAAGTTATATTTAGTAAAGTTGGGAAAAAGTTGTTTTTTTCATGTAAAAAGGGCTCTAAATTGGAATACATTTGTCTGAAAATTTTGTAGTTTTTCCTTCTATTATGAAGGAGCAACACTATTTTTTTACTTTTGGTTTAGAAGTAAGAAAATAATAGTTACGTCTACTTAAAAGCACTTTTTTTTACTGGCCAAACATCCTAAAATCCTGAAAAAAAATATTTTCCTAAAAAAACATGTGTCTAGAAAAAAAAAAAAAAAAAAAAATTGACAAAAATAGGCTCTGAGTTATATATTTCAGTATATAGAAAGCACTGCTTATGAGATCTAATCACTTAAGTACCCTTTTAGTAAGTCGGCGATTTTTTTGTCCAAATTTGCTGACATGAAACATGATTTCGACAATGTACAGATACTCTCCACGAGGATCTTGTTAGTTTTTTATTGAAAGTTACTTATTTGACACATAATTCCAGCAAATTTCATTGAATCCGGTGAAAGTTTTGTCCTAATCAAGCAAATTTCATTGAAGACAACAACATCACACATATTTATTATCAGAATTATAATAGCATTATTTTGTTAAAAATTTGGTTTCCAAATCACTGGATCCTTGATAACAACTTAAACTTTTAAGTAAAGATACAAAAATAATTTTATCTTCTAACAAATATATCTGTGTTTTTTACTAAATATATCCATTATTAAAAATAAAAAGAAGTGATTATTTTTTTTTAATATTATGATCAAAATTTAATTAGTTAATATTTTTATTTTAATATTTAAAGCAGGGGATAGATCACTACATACTCCTCATGAGCTCCACGAGGACAATGATATTATTAGGTAAGCTTTATTATTCATATGCTTAATTTAATACCCATTTTTTTTTTTTTTGGAAAAATTTTTTTATATTCGAAATATTTTTCTTTCAAAAGAGTTTTCAAAAAAAAATGAAATTATTTATATTTAATGGAGAAATAAATACTTTGTATCATTTTTCATACTCTAATAAGTTTTTATTATAATATCAAATAAATGAATGGTTTATTTAGTCAAAGAATTTGTATTTTGTTGATCAATTTGTGAATTTAATTATTGTATAATTTATATTGTATCAATTTAATCTTATATTGAAACTGAAATGAAGTTAGTGATATAAGTTTAATGACTCAGTAATGTTAATATTGAACCAATTTAAATCCACTCACTGTCCAATAACTAAAAAAATCAATGCTTCAATTTAATGTCACTTTTACTCTAAGGCTGGACTAATACAATTACAAGTATAAAAACTAAATTAATACCATTGGAAACTTATAATGTAAATAATCATAAGCAAATTAAAAAATAAAATTAAATACAAAATCGTCAACTAGCTCGGAGAGTTGCTCTTATGCAATCCAATAACATGTCCTGGCAGTCCTCGATTTGTCCAAATGGTTGGGGTGGTAGTTGGCCAACCCTAGGATGTGAGTTCGAATCCGGCATCCCTCTCTCCTAGGCTTCACCAATGTAAACAATAATCCAATAGAACTTCATAAAGCAAAAAAGCAACATTCCCAGTACTCTAAAAGCTCCCACCTAAGCAGAGTCTGGTGGGGTGGATGTGCGTGATCTTTCCCATTTAGGATGCTACCCTGAAGGGAGGCTGTTTTCGAGAACCCCCAACCTAATGGGTGCAACACGAGGACTTCCTAGGAGGTCATCCATCTTGGTACTACTCTCGCCCAAGCACGCTTAACTTCGAAATTCTAATGGGATCCAGTGCTTGCGTGTTGGTACTCTTATAGGTCCAATAAAACTTCATACTATCTAAAAAAAATTTAAAAAATTGAATATATATATATATATATATAGTGTTGATACTACTCTCGCCCAAACACACATCGATTATTAATTGAAGCAAAAATCAACTGAAAAAACAACGACAAACAGCACACCAAATTTTTTTGTGGAAACAATCTTTCAACGAGAGGGAAAAACTACGAAACCCAAATAGATACTTTATCCATTATCAAACTTAAAGAATTATAATAGATTATTACTATACCTAATAATGTATTATTTTTATATTAACAGATCAACATTGACAAGAGGGATGACAATGCCACCGGAATCAGACATATCATTTGTACTCAGGGGGGAGACCAAGCGTTGACCAAATGAGCGTGGCCAACCCGACAGAATTGGGTCAAATACTTGACTTTCCAAACGGGTCGGATTCTTCAGAGCATTTCAGCTCCGGATCTTCTCACTCTGATCTTACTTCCTCCACCGATCTCTCTTCATCCAACGGCAGCGCTCTCTCCACGTCGCCTACCCACCTTGTATGTTCGTTCATTAACCATTAATTTTTACACAAATAAATACCACTGATATATTTAAATACTTTCGTTTTTAATTTTAGAGTTATTTATTTCATTACTCCTTATACTTTTTTTTTTTTGTTAAAGAAATCCGAAGGCATTCTGTTCAATACAATTATTAACAAACGTATTCAAAACTAAGGATGGGGGACAAACCACCCAGTCATGAGTACAAGACCCCTCCCGATGTAACTTGGCCGCATAATGGGCAACACCATTAGCAACTCTACTACACTAAGAAAAGGAAAAGGAAATAAACGAAGGTAACATCAACCGAATATCATCAACAATAGGAGCAATTTCCTGAGGAAGGCAGGTATCCGAGGAGATGGCAAAAATAATCTCTTTGCAATCATATTCAAAGATGACAAAACAATAACTTTCACTACAAGCAAGCGAGCATGCAGCACGAACAGCGAGACATTCAGCTACAAGTGCAGACCGGGCAAATGCAGACCCACACCAACCACTTATAATATCTGCATTTTCATTTTGGACCACAATAGCCAAACCCGAAGAGGTGGACAATTTAACCCAACTCGCATCAGTGTTAAGCTTGTAATAGCCATGCATGGGCCAACGCCATGCACTAGAAACTGAGATCGAGTCAGAGCAGGATATAGCTAGATCATCATGGCTAGAGAGAGTCTCAAGAGCCTTGGTACAAGCACGACGAGCCACCCATTGAGGAGAACCCGAAATCCAACAAAAACCAACCTGCATCGAGATTTCCAAATGCACCAACAAGTATATATAATCTTAGCCAACAGATAATGATCATTAGAAAAGAAAAAAAACAACAGAATTCCACCACCCCGGGAAGCCCCGAAACCAGTTAGCCAATGGACGATAACCAATCTCAGACGCGAACCAAACAGCCTTAGAAAACGGACAAAGAAAGATAATATGATCCGAAGTCTCACTTTCAATCAAGCAGCAGAGACAAAGGGGAGACAAGGAGTGGATCCTCTTGGCTAAATTTGCATTTGACGAGATAGCCTCAAAAAGGACACGCCACAAGAATAACGGATACGGGGTAAAATAGGAGCGTTCCATAATCTGCTAAGCACTTTCTTTTCAGGAAAGAATGAGGATGACGCTTGAAGCCGTTTATCCACATAGGACCTAGTGTGACACCATTGAGCATAACCCTGTTTGACACGATAAATGCCTCTAGAATCCCACTTCCAAATAAGGCGGTCATCAACTCTAGGATCATAAATTGGGATGGTCCGGATAGTTTCAACCAAATTTTTGGGAAAGTGGATATTAAGAGCATCAACATTCCAAGACCTCGAAGCAAGGCAAATAAAATCCACAACCCTTTGGTAGTGGGCACGATTGGCAGAGGAGGGGGGAGATGGGATCAAAAAAACCCAAAATCCAAGCATTATCCCACACATTGTTCATCTTACCATTGTTAACATTCAAAGCCAGCCCCTTCTTAAGGTGATCTCTCCCTTCCAATACACTCCTCCAAAACCAAGAGATCTAGAGCCTAAGCGAGCCCCAAGGAAGTCACTGTCGGGAAAATAAAGGCCCTTAAGGACACGAACTCAAAAGGCACCTGGGTTGTCACAGCTTCTCCAAGCTTGATTAGCTAGCAAAGCAATGTTCATTCTTTCCATGCCCCTAGGCCCCAAACCACCTAAACCCTTAGGTTTAGAAGGTTTACTCCAGCACAACCAATGTATATGCTTATCCTCATCAATCTTTCCCTTCCACCAAAACTTGGCAATCATACTGTTAATCTTTTTAGCAATGGTTTTCGGAATTTTGAAATAGTGAAAGACATATTGCCGGATGACAGAAATAACGGTTTTAATTAACACATCCCGACCAACAAAAAAGAGAAGGGAGGATTTCCAACCCGAGATTTTACACCTAACCCGATCCAACAGAAAGCTAAGGGCCACTTGTTAAGTGATAAATTTTCAAAAGTGAGGGGGTTTTGTGATTGTTTTTATTGTGAGGAGGGTTTTCTGTTTTTAAAACAAAAAACGGGGTGTTCTATAATCTACCCTAAATATTTACCACCATAACCGGGGGCGGCCTTAAGATTTTTGTGGCCTCAAAAATTTCAAATGCGGCCCTTCATATACAAAAAACTATGAAAATTTTAATTATAGAATTCATTAATATTAGAAATTGATAATTTAAAAACTACAATTCAAAATTTTTGGGGCCCCTAAAATTTGAGGGCCCCAAACTGTTGTTTAGTTGGCTTGGAGTTATGTTTGGCCCTGACCATAACCTAAATATTTACTTTTTATCATTGCTTGTGCTTGCCACCACCCCCTTTTACCCGCATGAGTCGCTACACTCACAACCCTCCATTATAATGACCAGTAATTATCATAATTCTTTCCTACCTACTATTATTAGTTGATTTATATTATTAAGTTATTCTTTGTGATTATAATGGATTAGTTCTTTGTTGAACTTGCATCTAAACATTTTATTCTATTAAAAAGATCTTTCTACACTACACAACTAAATAGTTTACTGTAAAAAGACACAGATCTTAAATGAACAGGTCTACTAAACAAATAAGCCAAAAAAAGTTAAAATAAGATGAACTAAACGCACCCTTTAACTATTGCATTTATATTCTTGTTTTCTTGTTTTGTGTTGGGTGTTTTTGGTCCCCGTGTTGTTGCGGTTGCACTCTGGCCTCGCCTAGCGAGTGGCCGACTTGTTTAGCGATTTTGTCGCAATTTATCAAAAAAAAACCCTTTAACTATTGCGTCAATTTAATCAATCTATAATTGAAATTATTTCAACAAAGTGCAATATTAAAAATTAGACATTAATTTTTGATTAAAATCATAACATTAATTAGTATTTGTAAAGCGCGTTCACCCTATGTGAGCATTAATTCACACCCTCATGTTATAGAAAGTTATGCAAGTGCCAATTAGAATCACTATTTCAATCATCAATTAATGTTAATTTCAACCTTGGAGTTGACTGAACAATTTAATTGTATAACGACTAAATTGCTATAATAGATAAAGTACAAAGAATAATGACATAAATAAACCTTAATTTTAACATACACATCCCTTAAACATCAATTCAATCCCTCCTTGTAATTTTCTCCAAAGATACATGAGTGTAATTTTTCATATATTATATTGTGGTTGTTGATTTATAAAGTCTGAATGCAATAATAATGCAGACCGACGTAGAGGCGGAGATGAGAAGATTGCGGTTGGAACTAAAGCAAACGATGGAGATGTACAACTCGGCTTGTAAAGAAGCCATCACTGCCAAACAAAAGGTATTCGATAATGTCTGGCAAAAAGTCCGTGACTTCCTTAAAATTTAGTAACATATTTGTTTAAATAATATGAGATTTTAGAATGTTTTAAAGATTTCTTGAACTTTGGTAACTTTACTTCAGATACCCTCCGAGTAATGGCGTTAGAGGGATGTTAATTTTTATTGAGGTCCTCAACCTTAGTATTTTCATTTTCATTTTGGTGTCACAATAGCAAAAATTAACGGAAGGCTGACATTACGTAGAGAATAAATAAAAAAGTTATCAAAGCTCAGTGTGCCTGCAAAATGTTTTAAAACCATAAGATACCTGAACTAGATTATATATAATATCTATTGAATATTTATACATAGCATTAGTTAGGGGTGTATTTGACAGGCTCGGGCTTTGCTCGAAGCTCGCTGAGCTCAGAAAGTTGAAGCTCAAGCTCGGCTCGTCAAAGGGTCGGGCTCGGCTTAGCTAGGTCTAAGCTCGGTGAGTTTCATATTAAGCTAAAAATACTTTGGCTCATTTAAGCTCAATCTAGGCTCGTTTAAGCTCGGGCACAACTCATTTACACACCTAGCATTACTCTTTTGTGATTTGAATACCTTTTTTTCATGATAGGCAAAGGAACTCGAAAGGCAAAAGGAAGAAGAACACAAAAAACTCAAGGAAGCTCGGTTAGCGGAGGAGGCAGCCATGGCGATAGCGAAGACAGAGAAAGTGAAGTACAAAGCAGCAGTCGTGGCGGCCAAAGCCGCGCAGAGAATAGCGCACCTTGAGTCACGGAAGCGAGCCCATGCTGAACGCAAGGCTCCTAAACATGCTCACCACAACCACAAGGCTCTTCTCACTGTCCACCATCATGATTTCAAGTATGCTTATGAAACTATTCTTGGATCGGCTTAAGCTAGACCCGAAAATCAGGTCAGGTCTAATAGGGTAGGATTCTGGCAGGGTTAATGTCACGTCGGGTCCATCTCAGATCGGGTCAAAATCGGGTTGGGTCGTGTTATCCTTAGGTTCAGGTCGACCTTGGATCAAGTCAGTCTCGGACTAGGTAGACATTGGGTCGGGTCGGATTTCAGGTTGACCCATCAAGTTATTTTGCTAATATATTTATTTGACCTTGAAAATCATAACTAAAACCACAAATTAAACAAAATAACTATAATTAGCATATTATTTACATTCTAGAATTGATTGGATTTCTATTTGGATCATTTTGAGTTACAGGACGAGTCTAGCTCAGGACTCATCTCATCACAGGTCCGGTCAAGCTTCAGTCGTGTCTAATTCAGGTCGGTTTATTTTCAGGTTAGGGTCGGTTCGGATAGTGGGTCAAATGGGCCAGGTCATGTTTTGCCAGCTCTAGTTTAAGCTTTTGAGATAGATGATTTCTCAACACACAGCATCCGTGTACAAAAAAAGACGTTATCATATAAAATCATTCATAAATTTTTACGTAATTACGGGTACAGGAGATATAGCATAGAAGAAATAAAGAGTGCGACAAATAACTTTTGTAAGACTCAAAAGATAGGGGAAGGAGGGTATGGACCAGTGTACAAGTGCATCTTAGATCATACTCCAGTTGCGATTAAAGTCCTACGCCCCGATGCTTCTCAGGGTCATTCCCAGTTTCAACAAGAGGTATTAATGATTCCGAATGTTATGGCTTGTTTTGTATCTAAAAGTTTAGGATTGGACACACCAAATGAGGTGACCCCCTCTTATATTTATAATGAACTCATAATTACAATATATGAAAACATATACATATTAATCCTACACAATATATTCTAGCCATAATATAATATATTCTAACATAATCCTATACAATATATTCTAATCATATATTCAACACAATATATTCTAGCCATAATATATTCTAGCATAATCCTATACAATATATTCTAACTATATATTCAACTATTATCATATATTCTAACATCCCCCCTCAATCGAGGCAGGAGGTGACCGAATGCAAAGATTGTGTGTGAAAAATAAAAACAACTGTCAAGGAAAGCTCTTAGTAAAAATATCAGCAAGCTGTTGTGAAGAGGGCACATGAAGGACACGTACAAGACCCATGTGAACTCTTTCACGCACAAAATGAATGTCGATCTCAATGCGTTTAGTACGAACATGCTGAATGCGATTAGTGGAGAGATAGGTTGCTGAAACGTTGTCACGGTAGACCAAGGTTGCTTTAGGAATAGTGATGTCAAGCTCACCAAGGAGAGACCGCAGCCGACAACACTCCGAAACGGCATTGGCAACGGCGCGTTATTTTGCTTCAGCACTGGAGCGACGATGCATAGTGTGCTGCGAAGTGGCCCCCAACCGGGCTAGAGGAAAATCTGTTTCATCAAAAACAACATGTCTCGAGATAACAATTTTGTTAGTCATGAGATTTAAACACTTGTAGCCTTTATGGTTCGGCGGGTACCCCAAAAAGACACATAATGAGGACCGTGGTGCTAGATTATGCAGCGCAGCAACACTTAAGTTGGAATAACAGGCACAACCAAAAACCCTGAGATGATCATAGGAGGCCTTTTTTCTTGTAAAGACGTTGAAAGGGTATTTCCTTCTTGATAGAGGAAGAGGGAAAAAGATTTATTATATATAGCTGCAAGAACAGCCTCCACCCAATACTCTAAAGGCATACAAGCTTCAAACAACAAAGTGCGCATCATATTTCCAACAGTTTATACATTCGTTCAGCTTTCCCATTTTGTTGGGACGTATGTGGACATGAAATTGGACTAAGAATGCCCCGTTCAGCAAACAACTTATTAAAATCTCGGTTAATGTATTCGGTGCCATTATCATACTAAAATTATTTGGCCTCCATCCCAAATTGGTTAAGCACGAGATTTCGAAATTGAACAAATAAATCAAACACCTCATATTTATCACGCATCGAGTAAATCCACAAAAAATAAGAATAGACATCCAAAAATAGCAAATAATACTTATAACCACTGAAGCTAATAATAGGTGATGTCTATGCATTAGAATGAACGATATCAAAAAGACGAGACGTAAAGGAAATAGACTTTCGAAAAGGTAAACGACTGTGCTTGCCTAATTGACAAGCATGACAAACACTGGACTCTGAAGTAGAACCTGAACAAGAAATGAATTTGTGTTTGACTAATGAGGATAAGACCGGCTGCCAAGGATGACCAAGTCGGCGATGCCAGAGAGACTGCATAATCTGAGAAGCAACTAATGAAACATGCGCAGAGGATGACTTAGGAACGGAGAAAAGAGCCCCCGAGCTAGCACAGCGAATTATGAAAGACATTGTTTTGGCATTTTTAATAGAAAAACCACCCGCATTAAATTCTAAAAGGCAACAATTATCTTTACAAAATTGGCGAACATATATTAAATTAGTGGAAAGACCAGGAACATAAAGGACATTATGCAAATTTAAACGACTAACAGGTGTACTAAGAAAACTAGATCCAACCCTAGCAACCAATAAAGAAGCACCATTGCAATCCAATATTTTATCACAGACATGATAAGGACTAAGCGATGAAAGCAAACTAGGGTTATTAGTCATATGGAATGATGCACCACTATCCATTATTCAAGGAAAATCAATCATAGGATTAGAATGAGCAGTAAAAGATTGAAAAATATGGTGAAGAGATGCAAACCCTGAATAAATATTAGAACCAACAGCATAAGTATTATTTGCAAGATAAAAGTGTGGAGTAGATAACATATTCTCACCATACATAGGAACACCAAAGAAAGGTAGCCCAGGTTGTGAAACAAAATCAATCATCAGAGTAAGCACAATCAACAGCGAAAACTAACCTTTTTTTTTTCTGAAATAGTAGTTGACGATGTTACTGCGGGTTGAGTGTGAAACACAAGAAGCAAAGGAACTTGGCTAGGGTTAGACTAAAGAGGGGCGGCGGCCCGTGAGACAGAAGACAACTAGCCGCTGCCGGCTTTGGGCTAGGGTTTTAATTTTAATTTTGGTTCTCTCTCTCTCGTTGGTTTTTTTTTTTTTTTTTTTTTTTTTTGAAAAGGAAAAAGAAAAGGGAGGCTAGAGTTTGCCTTGGAGAGAGAGAGAGAGAGTTTTAAGCTTTTGGTAGCTCTGATATCATGAAAGTTTAGGATTGAACACACCAAATGAGGTGGCCCCCTCTTGTATTTATAATGAACTCATAATTACAATATATGAAAATATATACATATTAATCCTACACAATATATTCTAGCCATAATATAATATATTCTAACATAGTCATACACAATATATTCTAACCATATATTTAACACAATAAATTCTAGCCATAATATATTCTAACATAATCTTATACAATATATTCTAACCGTATATTTAACTATTACCATATATTCTAGCAGTATCATTTTCTTTTTATTATTTTTAATTAATACGGAATCAGTTTGATCGTGCTTTTCATTTACAGTTATTAGGTTTTAAGAAAACTAAAAATCTTAATTGAAAATAATTCTATCTTCTCTTTGATTTTTTATTTTTTTTTTTTTGTGGTTATTTTGAATAAAAATTGAAACAGAAATAAAAAAAAATGAGAAATTATTTTGAAACCTAGTTTTTAATTTCTTAATGACCGAACTACAAATAGAAAAACGATATCAAATGTGTTCTAGATTTTGGGGTTTTTTTTTTTTTTTTTTTTCCTCTTTGTGTTCCTTCGAGATTTGAATGAAAATTGAAAACAAAAAATCAAAAATAAGCAAAAGCTCATTTTCAAGTTTTAGTTCTTAAAAACCAAAAAAAATGTAACTATGAAATGATATCAAACAAACTTTTAATTTATGATATTCGAACACATTCAACAAACTCAAATTTTACCGAACTTTGATCTTTGTAGGTTGAAATACTAAGTTGCATTAGGCATCCCAACATGGTCCTTGTACTTGGAGCTTGCCCCGAGTACGGTTGTCTTGTTTACGAGTACTTGGCAAATGGAAGTTTAGAAGATTGTCTCTTTTGTCGAGGGGATACTCCAACTCTGCCATGGCAACTAAGATTCCGAATCGCAGCAGAAATAGGGACTGCACTTCTCTTTCTTCACCAAACCAAACCAGAGCCACTTGTACATCGAGACCTTAAGCCAGGGAACATTTTAATTGATCGAAACTTTGTTAGCAAGATCAGCGATGTTGGGCTGGCTAGGCTAGTCCCACCATCTATGGCAAGTAATACAACCCAATATCGAATGACCCAAACAGCTGGCACGTTCTGTTACATTGATCCCGAGTACCAACAATCAGGAATGCTTTGCATCAAATCCGATATTTATTCTCTTGGGATTCTGTTCCTACAACTTATCACCTCAAAGCCAGCTATGGGGTTAGCACATAAAGTGCAAAAGGCCATCGATAAAGGCACATTGCATGAAATACTTGACCCAACAACTCAAGATTGGCCACTCGAAGAGGTTGCGAATTTTGCAAAACTTGCGCTTCAATGTGCTGAACTTAGAGGAAAAGACAGACCCGATCTTGAGAAGATTGTGCTACCTAAACTAGAACGCCTCAGGAACCTCGCCGAGGAGAAGTTACCTCACATCCCACTTTACCATAAATAGCAACACGCCCTTTTAGAAACTCTACTTAAATGTATGCTCAATTCCCACAAAAATACCCAAAAAAAAAAATCCAGAAAACAATATCAAAAAAATAATTTCCGCGATTGTCTCCATGTGGACATCACCCTGGCAATGTACTCCTTTACTAAATCCACGTGTAAAACCGCTCTCCCATCAGGTGAGAAAAATTCTAGTATTTTGTTAATTAAAAACTGCTTTCTATTAGAGACGCTTTATAAGAGATAAACGACTCTCTCAGGAAGAGATTTTACTAAGAGAGGGGTTTTATAACAGAAATTTCAACACAATAGACCACCCAATGGTAGGGAGGTTCTTATACAAACTTTTTTTCACTTCGAGAAGATCCCTTCGAGAAGATCCTACGCATAGGGGAAGTAGTGGTAGAGATTGAAGACAAACCAAGAAAAGTAAGCGTCTGTACCCAACACGAATATGACATTGTAATAAATATTGATACTGGCATTAAATTTGTAAGCATACATTTCAACGTAAATGTTGGGATTTCTTGTTGTGTATGTCTACAAATGTCATTTGGAGATCATATGACGGTTGAGAAGAGAAAGCAGTTGCTTACATTATTCATTCTTTCTTTCTAGTTTGATTGCACATGACTTCCACCGCACTTCTATTGGACCCTGGATTTCCCATACAGTTTGTACCTTAAGAGAACAACAGAGAGTTTGTACCACTTCTCTACTGTTTGTCTATCGAAACTGTAATGATTACGATGAGGTTTGTCACTGTTGAAGTTCCTTGATTGATTCTTTGGCTCTTCCATCATCCCAAGCATCATAATGGTTTCTCTGCTACAACAATAATGTGTCCTTGCTCCTCAAATCTCCAATTGTTTCTTTTGTTGTCTGACTTCAGCAAAAACCGCATTAAGCGATGGTAGGATTCCCACAGCAATTGCTTGTTTGATTTGAAAAATGGAGATCTGTTTCATTGTGAGTACCTTTCTCTGATATTTGCACACTTTTCTCTCAAAATGCTTGCGTTGATCACGCTGGCTCTAATCTTTGCTAAAACTAAGTTCATTATGCTTCAAAACCCAAATTAGATTATTGTTGTTGCTTAAGAAAAACAACAATGAATATGTATCATTAGTTGGAATCAATTGCGTGTTCAAATTTTCCTATGAAAATCTCATGCACACCTGACTCTTATCATTTTGTTCGACACACTCTTGAATTTTGATCAATTCATGCAATAAATGTGACAATAATTGCTGAAGCCAATGTCCGATTTGATCTCTTTTTCAAAATATGTTACCTTTTTTTTAGTCATTTTCTTAAAAATGTTGTCATTCATTTTTTTCTGTATAATAAAATTTTACATTTATGGGTTATTAATACTAGTGGTCCCTGTACTTTGTCAATTGTATCAATTTAGTCCTTATACTTTTTATTGTGTCAATTGAGTCCTTGTACAACTCATATTGTGTCAATTTGGACCTTATAGTAAAAATTGTGTTAAATTTTTATTGAAAATTTTAATGGTTCAATTGTAGGTTGGGTTAAATTGAGTCAATGGGTGTATTTGTAGTAAATTAGTTGCATCTAACGTTTTTTTTGATAAACAGCGACAAAATCGCGATACAAGTAGAACACTCGCTAGGCGAGGTCTGAGTCCGACCGTAACAAAACGGGGACCAAAAACAACCAACACAAAGACAGACTACTAGGAACAAACGCTCGCCTCAGACACGACACAGCAAACACCAAGCACAATACCAGACAAGACACGGGGGACGGGACAAAACAAGTCGTAACGTGATAGTCAGGTTAAAAATTACGTGATAATTTAACTTAATGATGTAGCGTGAATACGAAAATTAGGGGAAACAAGAAGGTTCAACGGTCCTTCTTTAAATTTCTATTGCTAAAACAAGTAGAACCAAAGAGAAAAATTCTAACTAAATTCTCATAATCCGAGAATTAGGAAGAAACACATAAAAGTATGAAAATATCTAACAATTGAATGAATTAAACCTAGACTTTCTCTTGCTTAAATAGAGGAGAAAACTCACATAAAATAAAAGACTTAAAAGATGAAGGATAAATACAATAATAGTTATTAATTATCTACTAAAAGAATAAATAACAGCACTAATCATCAACTTATCTAATACTAGTCTAGCTTCCTTAGCCTCATCCCAGAGCTCGCCCGCTTGTAGTCTACTCACCAAGACCAACCCGCCAAGCCCCATCAACCATCTTATGAGGCCGCAGCACTTAAACTTGATCAAAGAACTAAATTGACACAATATGAACTATAGAGGGACTAAATTCACAAAATTAAAAGTACAAGAACTAAATTGACATAATAAAAAAAGTACAGGGACCTTTGATGTAAATAATCCTATATTTTTTTTTATTTTTTACAAATATTATGTCCTTTTAAAATATATTTTGGAGGAAGCATTAAACTCTTCCCAAAATAAATCTTGAATAAATACATGATATGCATTAGAACTATCATGAATGATATCAGGCAAATGATATTGATGTTGATTTTGGTCAAAGTGTCTCACACTTAAGGCTAAGGATGAAAATGGAAAAGGCAAAACTCGTTACCAGCGAGTACCCGTCCGTTTGGGATGGTTATGGGTACAAGTGAGGCGGGTGTCAGGTATAGACCGATAAAACATTACAATACCTGTCAAAGATATGGGGAAAAGTACAAGTATGATATTGTACTCGACCTGCCTCGCACCCCACTGCGCTCCATGCCCGCTCCGCCCCATCCCTTCCCATTCCTGCCATTACTCACCCTTGTATTTTATTTATTTAGATTTAAGAAAATATATATTTGATTTAATTACTCAATTTTGTGTTAAATATTAGAGAAAATTATAATTAAATTCTAAAATACAATATTGAATTATAAATATGGACTTGTATCGATAATCGTTTAGTACCCGCATTATGGTGGGTACGGGGTGGGTGATGAATACCCGTGGATATTGGTGTGGGTTTGTGCTTGTCGGGGCAGCTATAGGTATCCACTTCATACCCATTGCAGGTATTGGGTGGGTACGGGTTTGAATATTGTTGGCGGGTACAGGTAAGGAGAAGGTATTCCCCATATCCATCCCGCTCCATTTCCTTCCCTCGTAACGCAAAGCAAATAGGACAGCAAATCGTGTTGCACCGATAGAGTTATTTTGACAGGCACGAGGGTTTTGGAGCCATTAGTCCACACTTTTAATCGGATTCCTGTTGTTAAATCCTAAGTCCTGCTATCTCTAGGTGACGGGTTCAGTATTCTTCTTATCTTTCAGGAAAAAAGACCACAGAGAAACCTAAACAAATAATTTTCATACTTATAAGAGTACAAGTTTTTGGTCCCTGTCTTGTTACAGTTAGACTCAGGCCTCGCCTAGCGAGTGGTGTGCTTGTATGGCAACTTTGTCGCAATTTATCAGGGGAAAAAAAACCTTATAACTGTACAAATAACACAATGAATTTGGGAAGCAGCCTGAGGCTCAATTTGTTTGACAAAAAAATCTTGTCACATTTCTATAGTTTTATTACAAAAATGAACAGTAATCCTTACTTCATCGGAAAATATTTTCCTATCAAGGACAAGGAATGGCATTTTCCTTCACAGAATGAAAACCAATTTGTCATAATGTCATATCCTATATCTTACTTCAATCTCAACTTGATTAAACACCAATCTTACATAAACATAAATAATGAAAATATTTTCCTTAAATAAACAGACTAGAATTTTTAAATAGAATATTTATTAATGCAAAAATTTAAAGAAAGAAATATTCAAGAGGAAAATGTCCCTTACGGACATAGCTTGGTGACGGAAAACGTTGGGTCAGATAAACCACTCGGGTTTGATCCTCACCAAGGACATATTGTTCCCCATATGTGGGAAGGCCTTACCATTGTAAAAAAGAAATTTCAAGATGGTTTATTTGTACCGAATTCTTGATTACGTCAATCGAACTGACTAAATTTGTGATATTTCGGTTAACCTATTTAATTACCAAAATGATATATATGTACATTAACTTTGAGTTACTATTAAATTTGTTTATTAAATATTATTTTTTAATATTTCTCTCTGTAATTGAAACTTTCAAGTGAGTAACGCCCTAAGAATATTTAATTAAACTTTATATTTCTAATCCAATTTTTTAAAGTCGAAATAAAAGGCCATAAGATCTGACTTACGACACGTCATCAACGGTAACGTTCTTTCTACCGACTCACATCTGATCCTAGAATCCCAGTTTATCACTATTGGTTTATTTACTAAGAACTATGGTGGAGCAGTTTATGAATGTCTTCACGGTAGACCAATGCCCCTAATCGACAATTGATGAAGCTGTGAAACAATGCAATTGATGATAAATAAAGTGAAGA
Source organism: Simmondsia chinensis (assembly GCA_018398585.1). NCBI lineage: Eukaryota > Viridiplantae > Streptophyta > Magnoliopsida > Caryophyllales > Simmondsiaceae > Simmondsia > Simmondsia chinensis. The sequence continues at coordinate 28,903,682 of JAGTTD010000014.1, read as the reverse complement.
ATACATGCTCTATATATAGAGCTACAAGGCATGACAAAGTACTAGAGTGCCCTTACCTCCTTACATATGGGGGGAGGGTAAGGGAGTCAATGTATTAAATCCTAGAAGTACTATACTCTAATAGGCCCCCTCAATCTAAGGGGGGAGCAGCCACGTGAAGATTGGATTTTTGGTAATGGAACAGGGTTGGACCGAGACCTTTGGTGAAGATGTCCGCAACTTGACGAGAGGTGGGGGTGTAACGAACTTGGAGATCACCCTTGAGGACTTTTTCCCGAGCATAGTGAAAATCAACATCAATGTGTTTGGATCGATCATTTGTGACAGGATTGGCAGGCAGGTATGATGCAGAGACATTATCGCAGTAGATGATAACGGGGCCGGTGTGCCGGAGGCCTAAGTCACGCATGAGGTAGCGAACCCAGTCTGCTTCAGCAGCTGCCTGTGAGACGGCCCGATATTCGAATTCAGTGGAAGATTTGGAGACCGTGGCTTGTTTCTTAGCTCGCCAGGAGATCAGGTTGGGGCCAAGGAACAAGGCGTAACCAGTGGTGGAACGACACGTGTCAAGACAACCACCCCAATCAACATCAGCATAGACAGCAACAAAGGTGCAGATACCCGGAAGGATGGTGAGCCCATGATCAGGGGTGCTTTTGAGGTACCGAAGGATCCGCTTAACAACCTGCCAGTGACTAGTTCTGGGAGCATGCATAAACTAAGAAACAAGATTAATAGTATAACAAATATCAGGACGGGTCATGGTGAGATATTGGAGAGCGCCGACGGCACTTCTGTAATCTGTGGGGTCAGAGAGGAGGTCACCATCGGTTAGGGAAAGATGGGTGCGATGGGGCAAGAGGGTTTTGATGGGTTTTGCATCTTGCATATTGAGTTTGGTGAGAAGATCAATGGTGTAACGATGTTGAGATAGAAAGAGGGAAGACGGAGTTCGGCGCGCCTCAATACCGAGGAAGTAGTGTAGGGGACCAAGGTCTTTCATAGCAAATTGAGAGGAGAGGGTGTTGACAAAAGTGTTGAGAGACTGGGTGTTAGAGCCGGTTAAGATGATGTCATCAACATATAGTAGTAAGCAAGTAATGTTGTTGGGGGTGCGAAGTAAAAAAAGAGAGGGATCAGCACGACAACAAGTGAATCCTAAGGTGTAGAGAAAGGTACTAAAGCGTTGGAACCAAGCTCGGGGAGCTTGTTTGAGGCCATAGAGGGCTTTGCGTAGGCGACATACGTGGTTGGGAAATTTGGGGTGAATAAAGCCTTGCGGTTGCTTCATGTAGACTTCTTCCTTTAGGTGGCCATGTAAAAAGACATTTTTAACATCAAGTTGCTTAATGGACCACTTGTGAGTGATAGCAAGTGTAAGGATGAAGCTGATGGTAGGAGGTTTGACAACCGGACTAAAGGTTTCCTTGAAGTCAATGCCTTCACGTTGGTGAAAACCTTGAGCCACAAGGCGAGCCTTGAATCGATGAACGGAGCCATCCGCTTTATACTTAACTCGATATTTCCAAGTGCTACCGACAATGTTGTTAGTTGGGTGCGGGGGACGAGGTCCCATGTGCGATTATGAAGTAGGGCGTTAAATTCATCAGCCATGGATGCTTGCCATTGTGGATTTTTGACTGCCTGAGAGTAACAAGTGGGTTCTTGTATTACTGTTACGGAAGAGAGAGACAAGGGATATTTTGTCTTTCGAATACCATCCTTGAGACGAGTTCGCATGGGGTGCACGTTGGTTGGCAGATTCATGGGCCAGGTTCGGTGGGAGACTCGACCCGGATGTGTGGGGAGGGAGATGCAGCAGCCAAAGCTGCCGATGGTGGGGGAGAGGTGGGCTGGTCAGTGGGGGGTCGGGCAAGGTCTTCGTGGGAGACCGTGGGTGTGATGGTGGGGCTGGGTGGACTCCAAGGGAAGGGGATAGGGGTGGAGCCCACCGCAGGTGGGGCAGGGGCCGAGGAGGGCTCGAGAGGGGCAAGGGCCGGTAGTAGCGGAGCTCCAGGAGTGATAGCGATTATGAGAGGAAGGTCGACTATACTCGCGGTTGAGCCCGGTGGAGTGATATGTGTAGGGTTGACTAGTTCTGGGTAGGGGAAGCTAGTTTCATTGAATGTGACGTGCCTGTTTATGTAGACTTTACCCGTTTGAGGATCTAAGCACCTATAGCCTTTATGGCGGGCAGCATAGCCTATAAAAATGCATGGTATAGAGCGAGGTGCAAGTTTGTGTGGTGCACGAGGTGTGAGATTTGGAAAGCATGCACAACCGAATATGCAAAAATCGGAGTAGTTTGGTTGTTGTTTAAATAGTTTTTCAAACGGGGATAAGTTATTAAGCACAAGGGTAGGAAAGCGCTTAATAATAAAGCATGCTGTACAGGCAGCGTCATCCCAATGTGAGTAAGGCAACCAGGCTTGAATAAGTAAAGTCCGAGCCATGCCTATTACGTGTTGGTGCTTTCGTTCCGCCACCCCATTTTGTTGTGGGGTATCAGGACAAGAAAGGCGAAAGTGTATGCCATGTTGTCGGCATAGGTTGTTCATACGACGGTGATCAAATTCACGGCCACCATCACTTTGAAAGATTTTGATTTTCATGGAAAATTGGTTTTCAACTAGTGCTTTAAATGTGACAAAGATATCAAATACTTCGGATTTATGTTGCATAGGGTATAACCATGTAAAGCGAGTAAAATCATCAATAAAGTTAACATAGTATTTGTAACAGGAGTTTGACGCTACAGGAGATTGCCATACATCCGAATGAATTAAATGCAAAGGCGAAGAAGCTAAATGTAAAGCACGTTGAAAGGGAAGTCGGTGAGACTTTCCTAAGTTACAATGTTGACAAAAATCAGTAAAACGAGAACAAGAAATCAGTTTTCGAGAACAAAGAACATTTAACATAGGTTGCCCGAGATGCCCTAACCGTTGATGCCATAGGTTTCCAGAAAGAGTTTGTGCCATAAGGCCAGTGTAGTGGGGTGAAAGATTGTAAAATGGCTCATTACTGCGAACTCGAAGCAGAGGGATCCCCGTAGCCTTGTCCTTGACAGAGAAAAATTCAGAGTCAAATTCAACAGTGCATGAGTTATCTTGACATAGTTGTTTTATGGATAATAAATTATGGGTGAGTTTGGGAACCAACATAACTTTGTTAAGTTGAAGAGGACGCATTTTAGTTTGTAAGGTAGTGGAACCAATATGACTAATAGGTAGTACAGCACCGTTCCCAACTAAAACTCGTTTTTGACCACTGTAAGGAAGAGTAGTGTGAAGCATACTAGAGTTGGGTGTCATGTGATTGGTTGCGCCAGAGTCAGGATACCAATTGTAGTCTTGAGATTCGGTGATGGACATAGCAGCAAGGGAATGCGAAGGATCTGGAAAGGATGCATGATCAAAGCGGTGATAACATGATACAGCACTGTGACCAGGCTTATGACAGATTTGGCAGGATACCGGTGCAGGGCCGAGAATTCCAGGTGTGGGCGGGTGTGCCTGTGGTGGGTTGGGGTTGTTGGGTCCTGTGTTATGCTGTTGATTCTGGCCCCCAAAGCGGCCCCCTCGATTGCCACGGCGATCGTTGTTACGGCCCTTACCTCGACCACGACCCCCACGACCAGAGTTTGACCCTTGGGTACCTGTATTTGAAGCAACTAAAGCATGCTGTGGGTCAGTGATGGTGCGGCCCTGGTATCGGCTTTGGGCACTTTCTTCATTAAGCAAGTCAGTTTTTAATTTTTCAAAAGCAGGGGTTGGAGTGGTTTAGCGAGTTAAAGTAGCAAAAGCAGCAAATTCAATAGGAAGCCCATAAAGGACGTAATGCACTAGTTCTCGATTGGAAATTGGGGAGTCTATAGCAGCTAGATCATCAACGACGGATTTTAGTTCCGAAAGGTATTGTTGCATTGTTTTGCCATCTTTCTTTAAAGTGATTAGTTGGGACCTCAGATCATATTCCTTGACCAGCGAGTGGTCTCGGAATCGTTTGACAAGGGCATCCCACATGGCTTTTGATGTGGGTTGTCGAACAGTATCGTTTAAGAGAGGGCGAGCGAGAGTTGCAGAAATACAAGATCTGAGACTTTGGTCAGTACGGACCCAATTTAAATAGTCCGGGTTGGGGATGGAGAAGCCAGCACTGTTTAATATATGAGTTGGGGGACAGGAGAGAGAACCATCAATGTAACCAATGAGTTGATGGGATATTAAAAGCATGTAAAATTGTTCTCTCTAGGCGGTATAATCAGTAGCATTTTTAAGTTTTATCGTTATTATACTGGAGATATTAGAAAGGGGAAGTAATAAAGGTTGATTTGTAGTATGAGTTAGGTTAGGGTTTAAAAGAGGGGTTGTGGGGAGGTGAACAACAAGGGGTGCTGGCTGGTCAGACGCAGCGGCAGCGGGTTCCCACCCGTGGTGACTGTACGGTACAGCCGGGTGGATCCCACCGGCGAGCGGGTGGCCGGGGGTTGCAGCGGGGAAGGGTGGGAGTTGAGAGATGCCCGACCAGCGATGGTCGCCATTTCGAAGGGCGGCACCGGAGGTCCGTTGTAGGGGGAAGGGGGGGAGGGAGGTTGGGATGCCCGAGCCAAAAAATTGAGAAACTTGCTGCCTCGTGGTAACTAACGAAGTACCGGAGATGGCAACACCGGCATTAGTTAGACCATTGAGGGGTAGATTCAAGGTCATGGATCCGATATGGGGAAGATCGGGCATGACCATGGAGGAACCGGACACCCGACGTTCGACCGAAGCACCGGCGTAGGGAGAGCCGGGTTCGGCCGGAGCAGGGGCGGCCGGCGCTGGGTGGGGGACCATGTGGGGGGGGGGGGGGGGGGGGGGGTTGCCATAGATCTTAGGTAAATATAAAAAAAAAGAGAGAAAAAAAATTTCAGAGAGAGGAATGAAATTGATGCGAAAGAAAAAAATTAAATAAAAAAATAACCAATTGAAAACTAGTACTTTAGACAGGAAAAGAAAATTAAAGAGAAGAGAGAAGAGGAGAGTCTCTTTGAGAGGCTCTTGATACCATGTGAAACAATGCAATTGATGATGAATAAAGTGAAGAATACATGCTCTATATATAGAGCTACAAGGCATGACAAAGTACTAGAGTGCCCTTACCTCCTTACATATGAGGGGAGGGTAAGGGAGTTAATGTGCTAAACCCTAGAAGTACTATACTCTAATAGAAGCACTACTTTGCTATAGCTAAGTGTTACCATCTTTCCATGTGCTGGTTAAAATGAGATAGCAAAGTGTTACATATTTTTCTCACTTAGTGGAAATAATTAAGGACAATAAAACATATAAAGAAAGAGAAGTTGCATTTTTTTTTCTATCATCAGTTGACAGACATAAACGAACCGAATAACTGATTTACTAAAAACCAATTAATCGTGATGATAATATTTTGAGATTCTAGCATATTTTAGTTACAGTTAACCAAACCAAAGATATTGATGTAAATGTTCTAGAAATTATACAACATCTTATGTCCATAAATAGCCTAATCACATCATTTCTTTTTAATTTACTGTCGCCCAATCGAAAGGCTAGGCTGATATGTCTCATGTACAATGTGTGTCGATAAAATTTTTCCTATTCTTAGGATCCTCTTTTTTTCCCCTCTCTCTCTCTCTTTGCAATTTCTCTCTCTAGACAACAATCTTTTTGTCTTTTCGCGCATCAAAACTCTATTTGCCCTCGAGCCTCCTTCGCAACAAAAAGTTGCCACCTTGGTGGATCACAACCCGTGTAAAGGGCGGGAGAATCTGCCCTCCCTTTACAACCATGGCTTTGACAAAAAACCATGTCGCCGCTTCATTTTTCCTTCTCACACTTTCCCTGCATTTCCTTGCCTCAAGCAGCGCAAACACATCAGTAAACAATGTAAACGCCCTCTTGAAACTAAAGGAATCCTTGAAAAATCCAACAGCACTAGCCAACTGGATTCCTTCAAACACACCATGTTTCGGAGGAAAAAACAACTGGGTTGGGCTTATCTGCTCAAAGGGTGGTAACATTTGGGGAATAAAGCTAGAAAACATGGGGCTAACTGGTACCATCAACGTTACTTCTCTATCAGCATTGTCAAAGCTACGAGCAATAAGTTTCATGAACAACAGCTTCGACGGGTCTGTACCAGACTTCAGAAAGTTAAAAGCGATAAAGTCGATATTTTTATCAAACAATAAATTTGAAGGGAAACTAGCCGTTGATGCATTTGAGGGGATGAGAAGAATGAAGAAATTGCATTTGGCAAACAATAAGTTGAGTGGAGAGATACCAAAATCATTGGGAGAGTTGCATAGGCTGGTGGAGTTAAGACTAGAGGGAAACGGGTTTGAAGGTGCAATTCCTGATTTTAGAGGGACTATTTTGCAAAATTTCAATGTTTCAGGAAATCAATTACAGGGGCCTATCCCTTCAAGTGTTTCCAAATTTGATACGACTACCTTTGCAGGTATATACACCTTTTTCTTTTTTTTTTTTCTACGCTAACAAGGAACCCGATTAGCCGGTAAACCCCGACCCATGCAGCAACTGACATACTACAGGAGCCAGTTAAGCCAAGGATTTCTTAGGGAGAGGTTCAAGGAAAGAATCAAACTCAAAACCTTTTGGCTTAAAGTAACGCTCTATCCTTTTACTTGTCTTCTACTATTGAGGCAAGGCCCTAGTGGGTCCCTTCCCTTTTCTAAATTACCCTTTAGTGTTCATGTTGATGCGGTATGAAAATGTAAAATCGATTCGAACACGTCGAAAACGAACGATAAACTCGAAATCCACCAAAGAAGAGAGAAACTAGGGTTTATATGCTGTAAAATTGGAGAATCCCTCAAACTAATAACAATAGAGAGTATTTATAGGCAAACTAGAAACCCTAAAATACAAAATTACAAAAATACCCTAAAAATAAAACACAAAATTACAAAAATACCCGTTTGAGTTTCTGGTAGTCCGATTGCTTTATAAACTCTTCAGCTACTTGTCCTACATCAGTCCCCTCCACTTGAAAAGAATTCGACCCCGAGTTAATTTCCACGCAGAGCGGTGTCTCTCAAAAGGTTGATAGTCCTATAGGTTTACCATATTGAAATTTCTGGATGTTTTCAAGCTCTCGGGTATCGTCACCCCATAGGCATTGTCACTAATCCTCTTTGGATACTTGTATGAACCATACTTCTACTGCTTGAATTTGTTGTACGTCCCCACAAGAAATCTCTCTTTACACAGAAATACCATTATTGTATCACCTTCACGAAAGACCTTTTCCCATCGATGCTTGTCAGCGGCAGCTTTGTACTTAACATTCTTCTTTCCCTTCTTATGTCGAATCTTGGCCTATACTTTTTGTGAAACCTTAAGGTCCTTCTTGAATTCAGACTTAAAAGTTGTGATGGACAAAAGTGAACGCCCTTCCACTTTTGACGTGTCTAACTCATTCACTTTTGGCACCATAGCAATCTTATGAGCTCCCCAATTAAATACATACAAATTATCCCTATTTGGCAGCTCTCTCTCCCCAACAACTACCATTGGACTCGAATCCCAATTTTCATCAGTATCCATGAGATCACCAGCACCTTCATCTCCTTCTAATAACTAAAAATCTTTATATTTTCTTCCATCTGTTTGTCTAGGAATATAGTCCACTAATTTGTTGGGAACTGCGCTACATCGGTCAACTGTTCTTTTAGAGCAGGTGGTGAATTTTCTCGGGCAGGAGACCCAGATCCTTCCTGAGAAGATTCTTTTGTCGATTTTACTGAAGATTTGACTCTTTTGTTGCTTTCCTTCAATTCAGCCTTCAATGTCATATTGTATGCTTCATCCATAGTACACACTACTTACAATCTAATTTCGTCTTGAATTGACGATTTCAACCCTTTAATATATGACGAGATGCGTTGGACCTCAGTTTTAGATATGTTATTTCTCGCTATAAGTCTCAAAAATTCAACATTATAATTGACTATGGAGTGGTTACCTTGCTCACAGTTTTGCTTGATCTGGAATAGATGTTGTTTATAATTTGGTGGGAGAAATCTTCCCTCAAAACGCTTCCTCATCTTCCTCCAACTCCTGATTTTATCTTTTCCCTTCCTCTTACGATTTTGTTGCACCTGGTCACACCAAATTGAAACGCCACCCTTCAATTTGTAAGCCTCCAATTTAACTCTTCGATGTTCAGGCACATCCATTATATCGAAGAAACATTCCACCTCTAAAAGCCAATCTAGAAAATCTTCAATGTTTAAGTTACCACTGAAAATAGGTAACTCAACTTTAAGATGATAACTATCTTCGTCCCGATTATATCGAGGGGGTGGGCTTCTCCTTCTATGCCCTACACCTTCGAAAGCATCATCTGAATTGGAGTCACAATAACTGAGGTTTTGTCAATTAAGAGCATGACAAAAATTAGGGTTTGGGTTTGGACGGCCCT